>JAXDDX010000002.1:13357500-13537500 GCA_034670405.1 Hoplostethus atlanticus | reverse complement strand
GCTGTGGCTTGCTAGTTGCTCAACAGCCTGAAGGTTGCATCCATTACAGCTTGAATAACTTGTTGAGAACCAAATAAATATGCCACAGTACCATTAAACAGAAGCAGCACGTTGTTTTTACAGGGGAACAAGCTGTTGGCAGAGCTTTTGACATTAGTATTAGTATTGCACATTTGATATGAATGCTGATGGATTACCATTTAGGATTTCCGCCAGTGCCAACAAAAGCTTTCAGAGATGTATTTTACCTTAGTGATACTATTGTAGGTAGATTCAATGGCTCTGGCTTGGCTCTTCAAATTACCGCCAATGGCAGAGCTTATGTAGTGTGACAACTTTTTTTGTTGTTGTTGTATCTCCTGCACAAACAGTAGTGTGCAGCTCTTGTTCTTACCATATGTCACTATGCAATAGCACAGGGAACAATGCTGGTGATGACAGCTTGTCAGATAGGCCAGAACATGCCAGTGGTGGTGGGTGTAGGGAAATAATCTGCATTGTTCTCAATCTAGTACAAGTGTCAGAACTCAGTTTATGTAGGAGTTTGCTGCCATGGTGTTTCTGAGGCTTTGGCCCCCAGCGTGCATGCACACTGAAGCACTGACACAGACACAGACACAGACATACACATACACTAAGTGTGTTGTACTTCACTTAGAGGTTAGCGGAGGTAAATGTGACGTGCTCCAACTCACCAAGGCGATCTGGGCACCAGCCCATTTTTTTTGCAAGGGCTCTTTCTCAGTTTGGGCACAGAGGTCATTTTTCATATTTTGTCAGAAAAGCAATCTGGAAGATATAAACTACCAGCTAGTCCTTATTGTCACTTTGAACATGATCTAAACTGTAAAATAAGCATCTAGAAAAGCAGCTTGTTGATCATGCAGGATGCATACAGAGCAAAGAAAGGAGAAACAGAGTCGGAGAATTCAGAGGGCTTCTTAAAACTTAAAGCATCAACATTCAAGAAGATGCTTCTTGAGAGACTTCTTTATTCATTGCAGCACAACATTTTGTAACTGATCTTGTTCTCTCTTAAAATGTATTGAATAAACAGAGCCTTTCACAGCTCCTGTCACATATCCTATTCTTATGACCTTGTACCGTTCAGTCTTGAAAATATGAGTTTCTTGTTTGCTTGTTGCTGTTCACCTATTGATTCATCTATTGATTCATCCATTCATTCTGTTTGTTGGACTTTCAAGACGAATACAACTTAAATTTCACCTTTCACACATGCTTACAGCCCTATAGTGTCACTGTAAAGAACATTCACTGCAGTCCCTTATATCAGGAGTTGTTGGTGACAAACTGTCTCAGCCCATAAACTCTGATGTCAGAAGGATATACTCAGATTAGCCTGATTGATCTTCTTGGCATGTGAGAACGTTTCCTGATGCAGAACCGTTCTACAAGATTTGGGTGTAGGCGCTAATATGAGGAAATGTATTTTTGTCATGCTACAGCGCCCCCGCTTTTTCCTCCTTTCCTCCTTCCAACTCATAACCCCCTCCGCCGCCCCCCCCCCCCCCCCCCCCAACACACACACACAAACACACACACACACACACAAACCTGCTTATTTGGGGTTTTGCAAATACCTACCCCATCAGGATGACACCAGGATATTTCCATCTCACAGCCTGTAACAAATTGTTTCACTACAACAACTGCAAGCAAGTGTGTACATATGTGCGCACGTGTGTATATGTGTATGTGTGTGCGACATTGTGTGTGTGTGTGTGTGTGTCCTGGGTCACCGATAAAGACAATGCGGGTGGTTCAGATTGCTAGTCTGCCAATCTCACCTGCAGAGCCCCGAGAGAGAACAATACACAAAGAACTAAACAGTCTGCATGTCTTTTCTTGTCCTCTCTCTTTCTCTCCCCCCCTCTCTCTCTCTCTCTCTCTCTCTATCTGTCTGTCTGGCTGTCTTATCTCTCTCTGTCAAACTCTCTCTCTCTTGCTCTCTGTCTCCATCTCTCTCTTTCTGTCTGCAGGAATGTTTTTCAGCATAGTTTGTTCCATGACATGACTCAGAAACTTCTCAATGTGCTCACCCTCTCTACAATAACAACCATAGCCTACATTTGTCACAGTCTACTAATAATGGCAGTTGGCCAAAAACAATGATTGGTTGACGATGCAGAGACGGTGGCTGGTTATCAGTATTTCTCTGACAGTGAAAGACAATCATATTGCATTTCTTTTTAAAGGAGAGGATAGTAGAAAGCCTACCTCCATGGTCTGATCATTTCTCCCCTGAAGACTCTTTGGCAGCAGTGCGGTTCATGTGAGTTTCCTTTCACCAGCCGGATAGGATTGGGGATGTGTTTAGCATCTTATTAAAATAAGCTGTCAGCTTGTTGTGAGCTTCAGCCGGTCTCTATTTACTGGTCTGGTTCCCCCTGACACTTTCCAGAAAGCATTTTACAATTATGTCCATTAAGCACAATTTTTCTTTCTGCTGAAGCCCGGTAGGAATTTAACTCTACACCAGACTTTTGTTTGGGGTTGATAAACCTGTGTGTTTGTTTGTGTGTGTGTGTGTGTGTGCGTGCACGTGCGTGTGTGCGTGTACATTTATTCCCCCCGTGTGAATGTGCTTGCTTGAGTATGCATGTCAGCTTCATTGTGACTGCCAAGGGAGGGATAGCAGAGTGGGGTTGACAGTAGCTTCTCCTCAGCCTCGCCCAGAGACCTGGGAAGCCTCGATAAGGCGCCCAGGCTCTGAAGCCGCTAAAAAAGACACATCGGTGTGGAGAGCGGAATGGAGAGATAGGGTGAGGAGGAGGAGGAGGAGGAGGAGGAAGAAGAAGAAGAAGAAGAAGAGGAAGAAGAAGGGAGGATGGAAAAATCCTCCTCTGCCTTTTGGCAATTACTCCCAACGAGGCAGTTTCCTCTCTCTGCCATTACGTCAAAAATCCCCACAATCCTTTTAGTCACAGCAGGGATGGGAGAAGCCCTCAAAGGGAGACAATTACACACACACACACACACACACACACATACTTTTTAAGGGTTCATCCTTATCATTGATGCTTTGAAACTTCTGTCTATAGGCATACGCCAGTCTCCAATGGCTTATAGGATTTTAAGACTCCACAAACTGTTTTGCAGAATGTCCCGTATTTGATGTCTGTATCATTAAGCATTGATACCATTTATTGAGGCGTGGGCCACGTGGGTTTTAAACTTGAATGGCAACTCAACATATGCTGCAGGTAAATTCTAAATTTAAACTCAGAATTGCAATTTCACTGAGGCACTTAAGTCGACTGAAGTCATCCATTTTTGAGAGAGACGGCGTGGAACCTCGACTTGGAACATTGGAAACCTTTCACAGACCTTTTCAAAGTTTGTGAGACGATGAGTGTCCTCCGGCAGGAAGCCTATCTGACCCGAGACAGTGAAAGTGTTGCTGAAAAATAACTCTAGCGTTTCAGGCATCTTGGCAGAGGCTACGCATCTCCTCTCTCTCACATCTCAGAGAGCATCACGGCGTGAGTGTGGAGACAGGATGGGTTAAGGGTGGTGTGTGTGTGTGTGTGTGAGTGTGAGTGTGAGTGTGTCTGCATGTGTGTGTTTGTATGTGTACGTCTGTGAGTGGATCTGGATCAGTGGTTGAGTGTGTTGATGCAGCATGAAATGGATGGGCTAGTAGAAGTGTGTGTGTGTCTGTGTGTGTCTGTGTGTGTGTGTGTGTGTGTCTGTGTGTGTGTGTGTGGTTAGTTAAGAAAACAGGGTGGGGAGAGGCAAGAAGGAGGTTGACAATGAAGAAGACGAGAGACACTGGATATGTTTTGATTTGCTCATGAAAGACTAAAGGATGGTTCTGGAATCTAGCTGACACCTGAAGCTTCTTTTCCGCCGTTCTCTCTCTCTCTCTCTCTCTCTCTCTCTCTGCCTGGGCTCTGTTTTTTTTTTTCACACTTCAAGGACAAAGTACAATCATTGCTTTCATATCTTTTTTTTTTTCCTTCTGTGAGAGATGTCGAGAGAGAGAGAGAGAGAGAGAGAGAGAGAGAGAGAGAGAGAGAGAGAGAGAGAGAGAGAGAGAGAGAGAGAGAGAGAGAGAGAGAGAGAGAGAGAGAGAGAGAGAGAGAGAGAGAGAGAGAGAGAGAGAGAGAGAGAGAGAGAGAGAGAGAGAGAGAGCACCTAGGCTACTGCATTGGGATGAGTTAGGTCTCTGAAGTTATTTTGCAGGGGTAGGATTTTATTTCAGGCGTGCATTGCTTTGTTGCACTCAGATATTGCTTCTATTACTGTGAGACAAAAATGTGACGTTTGGCCTTGATGTGAGGAGGTCTGAATAACGGAAATTACTCTGAGCACTCAAACTCACTCAAACTCATTGTAAGCCAGCGTAATACAAGTCAAAGACAATCTAGCTCTTAACTTCATTTACAACTCAGTAGTTGACTCTTACACTTCCAGTATACTGGAGGCTAATGACAGGTGATTTCTCTTTCATTAGTAAGCTATAGCTCAATGTTCTCCCCACCAGCAGGGGTCCAGGTCTGGACCGATAATAGTCTGCCTGGATGGTACAGCCGTTATTTATTGTTCTCTTTAGACATGGAGAGACATACTGTCCACGTGATTAGGAAGAGGAGAGTCTCGCTTTATGAGAACTGTAGTTCATTAACCACTAATACACCATAATAAAAGACATAGCCCATATACGTTTTTATCAGTTAGCTGTATATGCTTTTCATGCTTTCCTAGAGAATCCTAGTCAAGCTCAGTAGCCTAGCATAATAAGAGATGCAGTGATATGGTTACGCTCATGGTGCGATATGAAGCAGGACGGCATCCCCTTGTTTACACAAACTGTTAAAAGCTTTTAGCTATTTAAGCGTTAATACAATTTTTGCCTTTCAGCCTCATCACTTACAGTCATGGTTGAAGGTTTGTGAACTCTACAGGGGGTGGTCACTAGTTCATATATTATAAAGGAATAACCTTAGCAAAGTAAAGTAAACATGCACGTAAATATACTTTATTGTTTTTTTTAACAAAACTGGTTTATTTAAGAAAAACGCAGATATCCTTGTGTGCACAAATATGTGAACTCCTTTATTCAGTAATCAGCACCTCCTTTAGCAACAACGACTTGGAGTAAACGTCTCCACTGATCAGTCTCTGGCATCTTCCTTGAGGGGTTTTCACCCACTCCTCCTTACAGATCACAGCATAGTGTGTTTCTTTCACCTGCATGGGTAACACCAAAGTGACCAGTTTCTCAGCTTAACTTCATACCCAGTTATTTACCCACCTGATTCTACTCACCTAGTTGGTTTAACTAATGCAAGACGAGGTTCACTTGTTTTTGCACCTGCACTAATTCCTTTAAACTGTTTTCTGTGCCTACCATGAAATTGATAAATATAGATCCTGTATTTCAATGAAATAATGATTGCATGGTAAAAAGTAAAAAGTTTCTCTAAAGCATTCACAAACCTTCTATCATGACTGTATTTTATAATAGCAGAATAGTTATTTTATAGTCTTTGTACAGTCTTTGTGTGGCACCTTGATGGTGTGCAAACCATTTTTTTCTTTATAAAATGAAGCTCATTAACCTACAGCTCAGACTATATCGGTAATAACCTGCCAATCTTTAGATAATCACCCCCACACCTCCAAGAGCCCAGGTAAGAGAAGAGGTGGAGGTGGAGCACAGTGAGACGGAGGGAAAAGGAGGACACTGTAGGAGCTGACGAGGTGGAGAACTCTGATTTAACCACAGCGGGGGACAAGGAAGGAGAAAGTTTAGTCTCCTGTATCTGAGGGACTCCAATGGTCAGACATTTCACTAATTAGACTTCAAGTAAAGGTTAAAGTAAAGGTTAAAGGGTAATTCCGGTATATTTACAGAGATAGAACTTCCTGCAACTCACCTCATCTTTCAGATTTCAGAGCGAGACTTCTCCTTGAGCGAGACTTCTGTTTCTGGTTAAAAAAAGGTCTCTCTCCGTAGCGATCCTTTCCGTAATGTTGTCAGACACTTCCAATAACAATCTGTAACAGTCAGTGGCAAAAACAAGCACTTTTAGTGGACGTACTTTGATCGGCGCAGTTGCCCTAACGGATTACGTTGCAGCCATTGCAGCCCGTTTCACGACTGCCGGCTGAGGCGATCTACCGGAGCAATTCCAAAACTTTTTGTACCTATTTTGGGGTCTAAATGACTAATATGTAAAAATAGAGCCCAGGTTTAAAAATGCCGGAATTACCCTTTAAAATAGTTCAATGTTTTGTTCCGCGTGGCATTGGGATCACGTAGGATACAGAAGTAAGTAGGTTGGAGAAGAAGTTGGACAAGTTCAAATCTCCTTTGTTTGTTTTGTTTGTGTGCAACTGCAGATTGTCTCACTAATTAAACATCTTATCAAGGTCGAGTTGTTTTTGACGACCAGGAACGGTATAGAAGTCACTAGACGGGGCTGGAGGTTAGACGACTTCACATCTCCCTTAGGGGAACATCCTATTGCAGGTAGCTTCCCTAATTAGACACTTTTTACAGTTAAAAGGTTTTAGTTTTTCTAGCGAGGGTCAGGTTATCTTTGAGAAATCTCTGCAGGCCTGGTTGAAAGATCAAGTTCTGCCTACATATGACAGGTAGTTGCACTAATTAGGGCCAGATAAATCTGAAGGTTAAAAACTGGAATTCTGCTTCCTCGGTCTTAAAGATTAGGACATGAAAAGGTGAAGGGCAGGCACTTACACTTACAGGAATTTGTCACACATGATATCCACTTAAGTTTAAAGAATTAGCTTGAAAATCCCTGCTCAGACGATTTCTCTGACCACCTGACCTTGAACATTTGAGTGACTCCACCACTTTGTTGCGAAGGCTAGCTTATCTTTTCCTGTAATCTTTGAATGCAGAGAGGGCAACCGCAGCCACCTCATCGCAGGCAGTGTGGTTTTCCAAGGCAGACGTCTGTAGAAGCCAGTTCTTTGTTCTGCTGGGTCTTCCCCTTTAGCATCAGGCTAATTGGCAGGAGGGAAGTCTGCCTTTCCTGATGCAGGTGGTACAGGGGACTCATGGCAGGAACACACAAGGCCTGGCCAGCCAGACTCCCTCACACTCCTCTAACTACGATAATGAGGCCCAGTCAGGCCTCACCTTGTGAAGCAGGGGAGTTGAAGGGAAGATAAGAGGGGGAGTGACCGAGGTGGTGTGAAAGAGAGAGAGAGAATGAGAAAGAAGGGGAGAGAATGGGAGAGGCGACAGGCGGAGGTGAGTCTGTGTTGCACAGAGACTAGGAGACTACGGAGCCCCTTAACGGTCATGGTGGGGATTTTTTTTGTTGTTGCTACTTTTGCATTCCCTCGCAACTTGTAATGGGCTAACCAAAAGCCCGCTGATTGACAGTGCTTGCTTCTAAGTTACTGTAATTAAAAGTTTAGATGCAGCAATAACGAAATGGCAGATGCCTTCACACAAGTGAACACACATGACTGAAACAACAGTCAAACTGGCACGGTTGGATAGATTACAAAACTCGGGAGTAGACCGAGATAATTGGTTAGGGTTGTGGTACTGTTGGGGTCAGATTAAGCATCATAAAAGACGGCTGGTTAGGGATAGGAATGAGAATGATTTCAGGTTCAGGTTCAGGTTCAGGGGAAACACATAGCCTGCCGACGGGGAACAGACTCGACCACCTACTCCAGGCCCGTTTAACCCATTGACTATCACCGCTCGTTGTTTTATGCAGTTAAACTATATGTCACTGTAGAAGTCTATGAGCTGATCCATGCCGTGGCATTGCATGTCAAGAGTGGCAAATAGAGCAAGAGTAGTGGGATCGCAAAAGTATTGCGAGGTAACGCAAAAGTAGCTAAAAAAAAAAATCCCCACCATGACCGTTAAGGGACATTCAGGATGCCTTAATAGCAAATTTTATACCGAACAATGATTTTTATCTTTCCCCAAATTGAGTCCAACCCCCCCACCACCTCACTTATCTCTAACGCTGCTCTTTGCCTGGCTTTCAGACTGTGAAATGGAGAGTGGTAATTTCCCCCGCTTCTCTCTGTATGTTAATGAAGCGCTAATCTGCTCCTGAGCGAGTGTTTTAACGAGGGCGACGCCCCCCCAAGAGCCCGCCTCCCCCCCCGCGCGCTCACCCGGCCGGCTCCTGTTAAGATACCATTATGGAAATCGCTCCGCACCGTGCGTTGTCCTGGGACCGCGGCTGAAATGCATGCCTCACTTCCACTTTTTTGAAAGCTTTCTTCTCCCTCCTTAACAAGGCGGGGTGTTCCTCTGGTGTTCCTCCGAGGGCGCGAGCGCTAGATAAACAAACACGGTAATGACGAGCGCGGGGAGACGAGGAGACGCTTCACACAGTTTGAGGTCTGGTCGTTTTCAGATGCAGAATGCTGGTCGGGCTAAATAGGCCACACAGGACAGCTTGTTGGAGAGAGGGAGAACAGTGCTACCCCCCCACACCCCCACACCCCCACTCTCTCAGATGCACACCCAAGTCAGTTTATTATTAATCAACATTGTGTTTTTGTTTTTTTTGTTGTTTGTTTCTCAGGTGCTGTTCTATATATATTCCTCAGTCCCTTGCGGAGTGGAGTGTGTATGTTGACTCACATATGTGTGTGAGAAATTGAATTAACAGGGATTAATGACATTATTTTCCGCCACATTATAAAGTACCATTGAACGTGTCATAGCCCCCTATGCATAGCGCCTGCTGATGACGATAATACTTGGCTGTATTTAGAGAAAAAGCCTAACCAGATTAAAACTAGGAACAGATGCTGCTTGGAGCTGTACACGTTTCAAAGACTTGTATCAAAGGATATTATGGCTTTATTCATTTTGCATGTATCTAGGCCAGCCCAGCCCCTGCCACTCCCACAGACCACATATGAAGGGTGGTGTGGTGGGTGACTATGAAATGGATTAACTGCTCTCTCTCTTTTCTCATGAAATAAAATTACTCATCTTTAAGCACCCAAAGGCCTCTCTCTTGCTCTCTCTGCCCCCCCTCCCTTGATTTGACTTGTTTCTCCCTCTCTCTCTCTCTCTCTCTCTGTCATTCTCTCTCTATTTATCCAATATTCAGTGTCGAGTGCTCTTCTTCCAATACTGACGTTAGACAGTTGTGCGTCACTCTGGTGGGTAAATGTTGAAAGCGAGGTCTGGTGTGGAGAGGCATCTTTGCTCGTCCTCATGGAGAAGATTCACAGCACTCGTGTTTTTGATTAGAAGTAGCAGCACCTCTCCTGAAGTTGTTAGACACCACCTGGCGCTGAGAGATGTACACAAGATTACACTCACATGCAGCTGGCGTTTAGCTCAACTTCTTATCTGCAGCAATTTACTGTCAATGAGTCTGATTTTGTGCATCCCATAGCTGCAAGTACCCCGATAATATTACAAGCACAAGGGAGACAATACAGTGCTAAGAACTAGAAAAGGATAGGGTTTTTTTTTGTGTGACGTTACAGTGTGTGAAGTTAGGGGAGGGCGAGGCTTTGGGGGAGGCGGGGGAGAGGTGCATCAAGATTTTTTTTTCTTTTTTGCATTCGGAAAAAAACCCCAAAAACATTACACAAATTCACTACAGGGGCTGAAATCCCGGGATTCCTCCTAAGATGATGAAAAGATGTCTGAGCCTCGTCTCAGATGAGTCTTCACGGGTGTGCTTGGGTTTAAAGACTCTCTGGAGGCTTTGTTACAAGTTCTCAAGTTCAGACATCAATGAAATAGTTATGAACCGCGCAAGTTTGTCAGATTAAGATTGTCAAGGTTAGGAGGTTGTAGGACGGGTTTGATGTAGGCAAGGCTTGATGGCTCACCCCCCCCCCCCGCCCCTTACCACAGTGGAGAGGTTTCATAACAAATCCAGACAGATTCTTGTCTCAAGTTTCTGTGTATTATAAGTCATGTGTCATACTCTTATTTATACTCTACTATGCAATTCTCTAGACCTGTAGATTTTTTTGTATTCTTCCTCTTATTCTTTTCTATTATTTCTATTCTATTAGTTTCCCATCAGTGAGATTGATTAGTCCGGTTCCAACAGAGAACCATGTGAAAACTATGTAGAAAAGAGTTCTACTACTTATATCCCTTCTATTTTCCTTATACTACCAATACTTGTATACTACTTCTCTATATACTACCTCAAAAGAGACCTATTCCCTAATTTCTACTTTTAAATATTTTTATATACTACTTATTTTCTAATTTTGTGTTTTTTATGTGAACTAGGGCAAACCAACTAACCACCAAGCTGAATCCTGTGCAATAAAACTGAATCTGATAGATCAGGAACAAAAATGACATCTAATAGAAAACACAGAGAATATATATAGACACATATTTGATGTAAAACCTCAATAAGAATGAGTCCTATCAAAGATCAAGAAGGACGTGTCCCACATTCATTGATAAATATTTTACAAACTTGTTTTTTTTTTTTACATGGGACCAGTGAGTCTCTTCCTGCTGCCGTTGGCTCAGCTCGGGGCGATGCTGGCTGGATCTGTCGTAGAACCCGGCTGATACAGGAATTTGGATCTGATACCAATTTCAGAAAAAAATGTTTATCAAATTCTGATAAAATAAACTCGTTGTCATAGTATTTACTGTCATAGTCATTCATTGGTGTGTTGTAATCTTCAGGCACCGATAATATTTATGGATACGAGCCAACGGCAATAACAATGCAGTAAGAAAAAAAAGTATTGTCCGATAGTACGTTAGTAGGTAGTAAGTAAGGCCGGGGAGAGAGCAGCGACCGCAGCACATGGCAGATGACGCATTGTAGACGTGCCGGCTAGCAGGCTGATCAGGACCAGACTGTGTTTCTATTCAACTTTGACCACAGTAGGGAAAGAGGAGGACGGAAGGGTTGAGGAGTTGTCATACTTCCACCCCGGGAAGGGAGGGGGGAGATTCCCATGTGGTTGAATAATACCGTAGCTCTACCTCACTAGAGAGAAGTTACAGAAAGGGAGGGCGGGGATTGGTCGTAGAGCGTTTGTCATAGAAGTTCAGAAGCGTCAGTCACCACAAAAACCTTTAAAGATCGGTTGTGTGCCCGTGTGTGTGTGTATGTGCGTGTGTGCTTGCTTTTGTGCGCGTTTGTGTGCAGGAACGCAATTGCATGCTTGCATGTAAGTGTTTTAGATTAAAGTTAGAAATACGAGTCCCTTCAGAGCTGCGTTAAGAGGCTAGCGTGAAGGATGTGGTGGCGCGGTGGTAGTCCCAGTCATCATCAGTTCACTCAGCGAGGCCGCCGAGGAGCGCAGATGTCTAACACGCTGCCTCAGAACCAGCATGGGTGCACGCACACAAAATGACACTCCCCACCACTGATAACTTATTCAGGCCTAAGTGTTGGTGATTGGTTTAACATGGTTTGATATCGAGACCAAGGAAGACCCATGATCATTAGCTGACAGATGGTTCCTCTGCCTCATTAATCTTTTGGTGTGAAATCCAAATGACATTGTTGATGAGTCAACAGCTCTGACTAGATCACTGCATTAAGGAGATACTGAAGTGGGTGTGGCCAGTAATTCAGGGACAGTTTCCACTTTCCAGTTCATCTAGAAGGATGGGTGACGATCCCCCATCATACACCGTCGGAAAGATGCCAACTATGGTATTTTAAGATTTACCGAAGTCATTTTTATTACATGGAACCAGTCTAAGACCCACTATAGACCAACCACAACAGTGAGAATGTGCTCATTCGCTCTCAGCACACCCCCATGTTCGTGGTATGTTTGTGCATCCAGAAATGTCTTTGTACAGCTTCAATTTAGTTACACTTGTGGTCTTCAGTCTGAGTAGGGTTGACTACAAGGCAGTTACAGTAAAAGCCAAGGCCACCATGCAGGGCAGCGGTAGAAGCTGTTGGTTAGTTTTAAGAACAAAACACTCTTGGCAAAGGTTACTTGCGTGCGGGCGAGCGAGAGAGAGAGAGGCAAAAACGAACTTGGTCTAATAACATGCTTCAGCCATCCAACGCTTTCCCAAGTACAGTGTGCAATTATAAACAGGAAACAAAGCACATAACACACCTGAAAACTGAGTCACAATAACTAACGACTAATTGTAACTGTGAGAACAGGAAGCTCTGCCGCTCTGGATTATTCAGCCATTGTCTACATCCCTTTGAGAGAGAGAGAGAGAGAGAGAGAGAGAGAGAGAGAGAGAGAGAGAGAGAGAGAGAGAGAGAGAGAGAGAGAGAGAGAGAGAGAGAGAGAGAGAGAGAGAGAGAGAGAGAGAGAGAGAGAGAGAGAGAGAGAGAGAGAGAGAGAGAGAGAGAGAGAGAGAGAGAGAGAGAGAGAGAGAGAGAGAGAGAGGAACATCACACTGGAGTCGCTGAATTTGGCTCAAATTGCATTAACTCAGAACGTTTGATTACAAGTTCATAAAATGACATTGTGAGTAATTACACAGAAATAATTTGCTTTCAAAGTGGATTTTTGTTGACCTTGGAGCAAAATGTCACTCCACAGCATGTATGCCTCACCTCACCTCACCTATCTACACTGCTGTAGATAGGTGGTTACTCAGTTAGTCAGTCTGATAGTAAGTTAGTTCTTCTATTTACTAAAACAGTTAGTTATCAGTCAGAGAGGAACATTGTACATCCATTTGTTCTGATCGGGGCTCCGGGGAAGACTAGGGGTCTGCCCTGTAGGCCTCTGCTTCTCAGAAATAAGGCCCTGTTCTCTGAATGGTGTGTGTGTGTGTGTCGTGTGTGTGTGTGTCCATGCATGCTTGTGTGCAGCATGTGCATATGCATCCATGTGTTTTTGTGTGTCTCTGTCATTCTAGCCCAGTGAGTAGCCCATTGGGCGCAAACAATCGCAGCCTTTGTGTGTGTGTCTCGCTGCCAGGCTGCGTACTGTACTGAATGGGCCGTGGGACCGAGGCGTGTGAAAATCCCACCCAGGCCCACCTAGAGACAGTCTGCTCTGTGTGTGTGTGAGAGGGTGTGTGAGAGAGAGAGAGAGAAACAAAGAGAAAAAGAGTGAATGAGTAAATAAATGTGTGTGTGTGTGTGTGAGAGAGAGAGAGCTTGTGTGTGTGTAGGGTGGAAAGTGGCGAGTGAAAGGGGACACTCCACACACAACCAAGGACAGTACAGAGACATTCTTTATTAGGCTTTTATTTCATTAACTGGGGAAGCTAACGACCTGCCGCTCTCCTCCCTCAGCCTCAACATCTCTCTTCCTCTCTCGTCTCAATGATGAATGCATCCCTCAGTTATAGGAGAATATAATCACAGGTAGTGTTGTCGGTCCTCTTCTCCTCAGACCACCTGTAGCATCTGTGTCTTGCGTGGCGATCCAGTCATATAAAGCATGAGAGGATTCAGGAGGCGGATGTGGGAGCGGCGGTACGCTTGCGGTGGAAGCCCAGCCATGTCTCCATTGTCTCTCCAACCACAACACAGGATGTGGTGGATTGTAATTGGGGAGGTAGATGTACTGTACACACACACACACAAGCAAAAACACACACAGACAGGACACAGGTGACCTCGTCCATGTGAGACAAACCCAATAGGCAAAGCGGTCGTCGTCCTTTCCAGCCAACCGCCGCGGATGTTATTTGTTTAACTCCCTCCTGCTGCTCGTGACCGCCGTGCCTCATCGCTGTTGACCACACAGGGCATCCCAGTGAGTTTAACGTCTTAAATAAAGGTGCCGTCTGTTTATTCAAGAGGTTATCTTAATATGTGTCTCTGTTAATCACAAAAAATCCTCTCCTCTCTCCTCTCTGCCTCCTCCCATCCCTCCATCCGTCATCTGTTGGGGTGTTTGTTTGTGTTTGTGGCCTAGCCTCTCCGAGCATGTAGACATATGCCCTGTTCCTCCTCTAATTGGTACTCTGTATTCATGTGGGGATATGGACAGAGGGAGGGAGACTGCAGGCAGGTCGGCTCTTAATAAATGTCAGTCCACAGCAAGGCTATGGATGGATGGATGGCTCACTGATGGGCTGTTTATAACAAGGGGTCACTTAATGCAGGGGGAGAGAGAGAGACAGAGGCTGAGACAAAGTTGGAGAGGAAAAGAAAAAGGAAATCGCAGAGGCAGGGAGAGATGGAGAGACAGAATCACCTCGACGGGAAGAGTGAGAGAGCGAGAGAGAGAGAGCGAGAGACCTCCGCTCATGCTGTTGCAGCCTGTGGGCAGCTACTGTGAAACAAACAGCAATGTGTGTGTGTGAGTGGAGGGAGGTCACATGCATGTGTGTGTGTGAGCGTGGATGTGTATACCTGTGTATGCTTGTGAGTATGTGTGTGAGACTCTTGCTGGGGTGTGTGTGTGTGTGTGTGTGTGTGTGTGTGTGTGTCCTGGTGTGTCCTAGGACTTCCATCCTGTCAGGCCCAGAACCTGCTGCCGTCTCCTCCTGTCTCCACACAAGCCAAAGCCAAAGCCCCGGTTTGTTTATTGTTTTGTCTGCCTTGTTTTTCTTTCGATTGTTGTCAAAGTTCCCACTGTCTCCCCCGGTGTAGAGGCGTACACTCCGCTGCTCCGCGCTATTATTTACTCCCTGCGGTTTTTTAGAATTCAGATAGAAGGGGAACGGTGTCAGGAGGACCATTGAGAAAAAGGAAAGAAAAATCGTAAGAGGGTTGAAATATTTAAACTGGTGGAATATTCCAGGCCGCTTCATTCCCAGGTGGCTCTGCAATCGAAGCCGATTAGAGAAGCTGAGTGACATGTTGGCCCCTGTTCAGTATATGTTTTTGGGAGGCCCCTGACAGTGTTGGAGAGGGTTTTCCATCCTGTCATCTCATGTCAGCCATAAGTCTGACAGCGGTCTGGAAAAATGCAGAAAATCCTCTCCTCTCCTCTCCCCTCCTCTCCTCTCCTCTCCTCTCCTCTCCTCTCCTCTCCTCTCCCCTCCTCTCCATAGAGGTGTGTGTGTGTGTGTGTGTGTGTGTGTGTGTTTTCTCCTGCATGTTTGTGTGGGCCTGCATGTGCGTATTTCTATTATAAATACCACGGGGTGATTGACAGGTCCCAGTGTTTGGGTTTGACAGCTCTCCTTTTTGTAGTCGACAGGCTCTTAGTGAATGGCTGACGCTGGTGGTTCGATGTCTGTCGCTGTGCATTGGCCACAGGGCAACGCCGTGGATGTGGATGCTTGTCCATGGTGCCTCCCTTTCACAGTCTACATCAACACAATGTATGGGCGGCTCCTGCAGGCTGTTTTTCCAGACTGGCTCTGGACTCACAGGGTCATGGGAAGATTAAACATGTTTTTTTTTTTGTTTTTTTTGAACAACTGATTTTTTTTGTTTGGACTGGAACATTATTATTTTGTGCAAAGCTGCTGGCTGCATTGTCGCCGTATCATTACAAGAACCTCTGCGACACAGCACGGGCTGAATATTGTAGACTAGCACAGTAGGTTAAAGGAAAACACTGTTGGTGATGTACCTTCCAATAATGGGCTCATTTTGTTGTTTGGTGGTGTTGTTGAGATATTGGTGTCTCTCAGAATGAAAGAGCAAGGGCTTCTTTCTTCCTTCTAGACTCATTTTCCACTGATGTTCAACAATCACACAGGGAGAGGAGAGGGAGAGGGAGAGGAGAGGCGAGGCGAGTGCAACAAGTTCAGGCACATTCTCTGGTGGTGGTTGAAAGATATTCTGTGAAATTGCTAACTGAAAATAGGCAGATTGAGTGAAAGTAACTCCTGGAATGCACTGACCATTGATGGTGCTATATAGAGAGTATCTGGAGGTGGATGCTTCCTTTGAGAACTTAAGAAAATAAGGCAAGTTTTGTTAGATGAACCTCCACAGTAGTCTACAAAGTAAGTTTGGCTCCCAAGTAAAAATATTTTTCAAAACGTGGGAACCCAGAGGAACTATTTGAAGAGCACTGTCACGTTGTTATTTCAAGGGCTGTCAAGATATCACCCCCTTTAGGGACCACTCGGAGGCAAACTAATCACAATTCACGCTGAAACCGGTCTGTATACTAGAAAGTAGCCCAGGGAGTGCTCAGCAACATCCCTGAGTTTGAGAAATGCTGCCACTAATGGATCATGGCATGTTGAATGTTTGGAGGGTATTCTGCATAATGTAATTGCCTTATTACGCCATTCTCTCATGCTTGTTTGGAAAACGTAGTCAGAGAAATATATCAGCTTTATGATATAGAACGTTTTCTATGATTAGCGGACCATAATGAATGTAGGACGTGAAACTGAGGTGAACTCAGGATAGCGTTTACAGGCCGATTGGTATGCCTCATTCTTCTTGGATGAGTCTTCGACCTGTTCTCCAACTCCCCATCTGCGTTCCTCCTCTGCAGGGAATCATGTGGCTCAGAAAACAAGAAAACCTCACCAACGTTGATGAGGTACAGACAGATGGACTCAAACGCTCCCGACAAAAGAGAGGTGGCAGCGGCACACCTGTAGCGCAGGAGCAAAAAAACTAAAATCTTTTATTGAGACATTAAAAGGCTGTGTTTTGACAGCACAGCTGCCCGTGTCAGAGTATCTTTTTCAGTGACAAAGACACACTATGAAACACATACACACACGCATGCATTCGGAAGCACACAAAACGTATATACAAACATATTGTTCACACGTAATGTAAGTTGTTTTTTTATGCCTCAGAGCTACAGAGCATGTCACCTTGAAACAACAAACAGGAAACAACAGAGAGGCTGAGTTATGAAGAGAGGAACATTTTCAACTCACTTCATCCTCTTAATTAAAAGATGAATGTCACTGATGATGAGATGTCCATTTTTTCAACATAATTGCCTGTTTGTGGAAGAAATATTAACTGATTTCTCGCTCCCACAGTTTCATTTGCGCTGTCACCTGCGTGCTTGCTGATTGACAGACAAATTAACCCCCCCCCTCCATATGAAAATAACCTGCTGAGCAGCCTATTGGAAAGCTGGCAGGATGCGGTACAGACAGCCAGGAATGCTCATAAACATACAGTAGGTAGGCACACAGAAACAGAGAAGGATAGGCAGACAGGTTGGCAGACAGGTTGGCAGCCATGCGTATAAGCTAACAGACAAACAGTAATAAAAAAACAGACCGTTAAGATGACCAACGGACAGATAGACAGAGAGGCAGTCCAACATGTAGACAAGTTGACGCAGACAGACAGACCGGCAGGCAGTCAGTCAGTTAGACGGTAGGCATCGGGTTTTGTACTGTGATGATGTGGGTACCCATGGCAACCCAGCAGTGTGACAACCAGGAGTGTAGATTTTTTTTCTTTATTAGTGATTAATAATGATGTGTGGTGAAGCCAAACAGACAAAAGAGAAGTGTGTGTGTGTATGTGTGTGTATGTATGTGTGTGTGTGTGTGTGTGTGTGTGTGTGTATGTGTGTGTGTATGTGTGTGTGTGTGTGTGTGTGTGTGTGAGCTTGCTAAGGCAACCAGGAAGGGTGTATTGGGAGTGTCTCTTTGTCTTTCACTGTCAAGATTTCTCTCTGTCAGACAAGAGCCAACGACCAGGCAGCAGCAGAGCTCTCTAATTGGGTAAAAAACTGTCCAAGAACTCAAACTCACAGAAGACATATAATATACAATACCTTCATACTTTGGAAATTTGACCCTTTCTTTTGATGCTGCGGTCATGCCATGTTGGGAAAAGCGGGAAGAACGGAAGAACGGGATGACATCTCGTTGTTCCATCCAACATCATTTTTATTTCTGAATTTAAAATAAACCATAAACGAACTGCAGCGTATATTGCATGCTTTTTCATGAGTAGAGTCGATTGAATTACCACACGTGCTACACGTAAGTACCACTAGGGGGCTGACGTGAACGTTGTTTCAGCAGGTTCTGAGTAAAGGTGACGAGCCATCCAAAAGCGCTAAGTTCACCTCGCTCTGACCTACCTCTCGACCAAGCACACCATCCGCCTCACCCCGTACCCAGACTAGGTGTAAGATAAAACCAGTTACTTGCGCTAACAAATGTCACGTTAACCTCTGAACATTCAGTCAGGGTACGCCAATGATTCACTGACCGTGCATGTGATAACAAGTGTCGTTTATGTCAGTGGAAAGATGATCTGCTAAAGTGGAAAGGCTCGCCACTGTAATGAGGGCACAAGAGCATACAAGATACGTCAGAGTAATCTTTACACACACACACACACACACACACTTCTTTCTTAGTGTGATAAGCACACACACATTCACACCTTCACATTCTCAAAAGTACACATGCTTCATATTATTATCCTGCGAAGCCTGATTGGCAGCAGTAGGTGTAGACACATGGGCCTGGCTTGCTGCACTTCTTATCTGTCTCGTCTGGACTTTGCCATGCATATTTTATACTTCATCTGGCAGAAGATTTCACCCAGCCACTGAAACTGCCATCCCGTCTTTCTCTCTGTGAATTCATGGACGGCTCTCTGTCGTTATATTAGATGTGAAGTTGTCTTGTGGGGGTACAAGGCGGTTTTCTCTGTCAAGTAGGTGCTTTTTTAAGTCTGATGCTTGAGACAGTTTGGGTCGGATGCACCGGTGAAGGCACCCCCAGGTTACCGTGGTCTCTCTTTCTCTTACTTTTTACTTGTTCTCTCTCTCTCTCTCTCTTTACTTTCCCTTTCTCCTCTCCCCTGTCTCTCGTCTCTCTTTCTGTCTCCTCGCCCACTTTATTTTTCTCAATCTCTCTCTTCTTCTTTCACTCCATCTCCCCTTCCCTCCTCCACCCTCCCTCCCTCCCTCCCTCTCTCCTTTCTTTGCTTTTATCAGTAATAAGAGTTCAGTTTCTAAGAGGCTCTCAGGGAAACACACTGCTTTGACAAGTGTTTCAAATCCAAGTCATCTTATATTGCAGGCAAATAATTGATGAGTGCCTTTTTATGTCCACCCCACCGGACTCACACAGGCAATGCCACTACCTGATGCTATGCACTGGGGTCTGATAATCTGACATTACTTGCTAATCATTCATTTATGTTGACAGAACATGTCCAGTAACCTCTTGATGGGATAAAAGCACTGCCTTCTGTCCATGTCATTTTTTAGAAATTGGTCCCAAAGCTGAAAACCATGAAATCATTCTGGTCTCTGTATCAATGGAGCAGCTACAGGTGGTTCGTCTTTATGACATCATATAACATATTATGACATCACATAATAGATGAGAATGGCAGTTCTCTGGTCTGTAGCTGCAGAGGAGAGGTGTTGGGGTTCCCAGCCATTGAACTAACAGTGATGGTGTTCTCAAATTGAGTTATGTTTGCCTTTAAGCTTCTCTCTTGCCCTTCTCTGATTTTGCTGGCTCATCTGGGGAATCGTACTGGCAGCCTTGTCAGAATCTCACTACAACTATTAGGCATCTACCGACCTCCCACCAACAGATGCAACAGAATAATTAGGCCTGCATTTCATAAATGTTTGAAGGTTAGGCTTGTTTGGAGCGATTTCCATTGAATTTTGTTTGTGGATTATCTCTCACGTGTTTGATCTCCCTTAGCGAGTAGCCTATATTGTAATAATATAACACATGATGTAAGTGAATTCATGATTATCTTCATTAGTTAATACTGTGTTCTGTAACCTGACACGCATGTGCTTGTGGCACCGAGGCAGATATGAAGTGTGTGTGTGTTTGTGTGTGTGTGTATTGGTAGTATAGCGCTGTGATGATGAGGATGATGCATCCTATCCCCATTAGTGTTAGCCTAGATCTGTCAGAGCCTTGTTAGGTTACTGCCTGGCAAACCCTCAACCCTGAGGAGCAATGGGACGGGCCTAACACACACACACACACACACACACACACACACACACACACACACTTACCTCAAACAAAAACTCACTCACTCACTCTCTCTCAGACACACAAACGCACAAATACATCTCAAAACCTTACAATTCTTCTCAGAATGCACTCTTGTCAATTTCACGTTAACACAAGCACACACACACTTTCATCCTCAACCCCTATGGAACAGGCAGGCCGGGAAGGGAGTGTTGTGATACTCTAGTTTGCTATGTTCACTTTATTGTAGCTTGGTTTTGATCTACAACATCATACTTTACAAACAGACACACGCACACACAGCATTTGAGGTTGCCCTCTTTTTTTACCTCAGTCAGACAGTAATAGAGACAGCTCAGTTGGCTGACAAGTGTTTACTTCTATTTTTCTAACTAGGCTAGTGTTGTAACTGTGACCCTAGCCAACCATTAACTAGTTAGAATGACCCAAATAAGTAGTTATGTAACGCTGGTCTCCGCTCCTCATTAGAGTTAGTCACAGTAATAGTGAAGATGGCTGGAAAACAGTAGTGTGATTTCTTGTTTTGGTATCATATCTATGAGTTCTTAGATTTACTTTGGGTTCCACCTATTAATGTCAGATCATGCCATAACACATTTCTACTTAATCTTGTTTGCATTGTGAAAGTATGTGTCACCTCGTAGAGTTACTTTGGTTTTACTGCCTTTCATGCAGAGGCTGTCCTTGCAGTCCTCCCTTTGCCTTAGCTCAATTTAAGGCTGCCCTACATTCTCCTTGCGTCGGTGAACTGTGAGTGGGGGCTTTGACGAGAGATAACATTTTCCCTCTGCGCTCTCCATTATGGACAATAATGTTGCTTCTAATTAATATCTCTGTCATTAATTTGCCGTGACACATGGCCTCCCTCCACTCACCAACCAGCCAGCCAGTTAGCTTCAAGCCCCAAAGCCCTATTTAGTGCCTAAGCACCAAACTGGCTGGGAGGAGTAGCAGTAGTCAGGGGGGGGGAAACATTGGGCAACTCCCCCTTGGTTTCAGTGTCTTTCGTTCTTTCGTTCTTTCTTTCTTTCTTTCTTTCTTTCTCTTTCTTTCTCTCTTTCTCTTCTTTCTTTCTTTCTTTCTTTCTTTCTTCCCGCAATGGCTTGAAATTGATTGGGATCATTATTGAATTTAACTTTTAACAATTTCAAATTAATTTTTCCTAATTCAAATCCCCTTTTCTTAATTCAGATTGAGCTTCCTGAGACATCTGGGCTGCAATAAAGTGCTTTTAAACAGTAATGGCTGTCTGCAGATTAGCAAACCTGTATTGAGCCTCCTGTGCAGCCCAGTATTAGTAGCTAGGAGACAATTTGCACATCTTTCACCAAGTGGGGAGAATAAGGCTTGACCATTGGCTGAGGTGATGAGCGAGGCACAGTGCCACATGGCTTGTGTTTGTCTAAGTGAAGAGTGGAGCGGGAGGAAGCTGCCTTCTAGTCCACACTTAGGGAATTAAGATCTCTTGTGCCCAGATGTGTCTCAGGAAGCTGAATCTGAATAAGAATAGTAAAAAGTTCACTTCAATAATTATCCCATTCAATTTCAAGACATTTCAAATTGTGCCTTAGAAATAGAATTTTCAAATTCATTGATTCAACAAATCAATTTCTTTTAATTCAACCGTTGAGCATGACAAATTCAAATTCCTGCAATCCAAATACAATCTCTGCTGGCACTAATCTCTTTCCAAAAGCTCCCTCTCTCAGTGATTTGCCATGAAGCGTTTGTGCAGTAGTTTGTTGTGAAGTAGTTCAGTGCTATTTTCAGCCTTCAGCGTGAGTGCACTTTGCTTGGCTACAAGACTGGCCCTCTCAGTCTCTACTACACACAAAGCATTTCACATATTATTGCTATTTTCTGAATGACGATGTGGATGAAGTGTGCATTACGCACGCGTGGGGGAAATTATCGTGCAGCCTACGTTTCTGATGGTGTGGCAAGATTGTGATGATGGTGATATAGTGGTGGTTGCCCTTGGTTTCGCATGTTCTCTGAAGAGGCTTGCTTCCGATGTGATAGTTTTGTCCTGCCCGCCAAGCTTTAGAGAGAGAGAGAGAGGGCACTAACGTGGTCTAACAACTTGCTTCACACATCCAACGCTTTCACAAGTGCAATTATACAGAGGAAACAAAGTACATAACACACCTGAATCACAATGATGAGAGAGAGAGAGATATTTCTCTCAGTAACTTGCCCTCAGTGTATTTTTAAACCCGCTGATGGACAAGGCTTGAAGGATAGCGCATACTCACTTACTGTGGACTGAACATAGAAGCAGTAATAATTGATGGAGGTTTTTATAGAAAGCAGGAGAAGCTGGCTGACAGAGTCGGCGTCATGACTGCTCTCCTCTGCTCTGCTCTTTGTCGTCCTCCCATTTCTCTCTCCCTCATTTATTCTGTTGCTCGCTCGCTCACCCTCTCTCTCTCCCGTACTCTCTCTAGGTTCAGGAGAATGTCTTTGTTGAGTTCAACCACCAGGAGCTGCTTGACTTCTACAACAAGGTCTGTTTTCTGTGTGTGTGTGTCGTGTGTGTCGTGTGTGTGTGTGTGTGTCGTGTGTGTCGTGTGTGTGTGTGTGTGTGTGTCGTGTGTGTCGTGTGTGACGTGTGTGTCGTGTGTGTCGTGTGTGTCGTGTGTGTGCTAACATCAACCTGTCTCCTGTCTTTCAGCTGGAGATCGTGCAAGGCCAGTTGGATTCCCTGACTTGACGCCTGGTGCTCATTGTATATACAATACACACACACACACACACACACACCATGTTGTAATTGTTTTTGCTGACAGCTACACCAGCTGTTGATAAAGGACTAACGATGCATTGTTGCTTTGATTTATTAGAGGCAAATATCATAATTTGATGGCCAGCAGCTTCTTGGCTGTTTGAGCTCCTTGTGGTTCCAATGGGAGGATCAATGATGGATCTGACTGTAGTTGAGTTTTCAGAATTCACTGTGTCTTCATTTAATCGAGCAAATGGTGGAGTATGATTTGAATATACTGTTATACTGTATGTCAATCTAATTTGTACTTAAAAAGTTTTCTAAATAACACTTTTCTATAACTCTATGTTGTATTCTATCTGTATTGCCCTATAAGATCACTATAGATGATGAACTGTCCTAAATGTCCATTCACCCGTACAATCAACCAAATGTAACACTGCAACACAACGTATGGGCCAAGAAAATGTCAATGAAAGGAAATTCACTCTCGATAAGGCATTCAGAATTTAAACAATTTGCTCCATTTTGTAACTTTGAGAATAAAATAATGTCCATGTAATTTTAATAAAATCTGAAGTGAAGGTGAAATCCTCCATGTTGTTGTTATTTAGTGAAGGCTCATTATTTCTCATTAGGACCAACCTGGACTGGTGGTTCAGCAGATGGCAGTTCTGGGAGGCACACTGCACCTATAGTGTGTGTGTGTTGTGTGGTGTGTGTGTGTGCATGCATAAGTATGTCCTTGTATATGCATCTGTCCGTGTGTGTGGTGTGTGCGTGTGTGTGTGTGTGTGTTTGTTTTCCCGCATGCCTCCTCTCGTCCCTATGTCCAACACCAGCTTGAAAAGAACAGTTCCCAGATTCCCAGGTGCTCTTCCTTACTAAGCCCAGCCCGGTCTGATACACCCATTAGCTCTCTGATCCCATTTGATAGTGTGTAATCCATAGATTTCTGTCCAAATTCCCTTGCTGCAAAAGTATTTCAACATGCACTTATCAGTTCCTTTTCTGACATCCTCACTGACTGCTCTGTTTCGTCAAACTGAATAGGGAGGCTACAGATTTGAGCGGCTGCATCATCGAAGCACCTCTTTCTCATCAGCCTCGCTGCTCTGTGGACCTTGAAACATATCCACAGAGTAGATTTGGAGTGGGAAAAGTTGTCCCACAATTAGTGGAGTCGTTGTAATACAACCTTTCCATCTGGTTTTGTTGCTGTTTGTATCTAACCTTCGCACACAGCAGCTGTTAATAGGATAATAGGCATGTAGAGAGGACACAATCACACCCACTCGCACCTTGTAAAACGGAAGAGGTAGCCACTCACTTTAGCGTGGGTAGCGTACTAGCAGCTGCTGCCTTCTTCTGTGCAGGACAAATGAAAAGGTACTGTAAGCCACCATGAAAAGAATGAAGCATCTCCACTCTCTTCCTCCTCTAGTCCGGTTGTTTGAAAATTAACCTTTTAAACAGAGATGCCAGCTTCGGAGCACATACTCCTATATATACACACACACACACACACACACACACACGACAATCAAAAAAGATGGAAAAAACAGTGATCACAAACACATGCATGCACCCAAAATGCTACATCACTCACTTGTGTCACTCTTCTTTACTTCATGGCTCTCAAACTAAATCGCTCCTGTCCTGGCAATTCTTTTATTCAATTGACAGTTTTTTTTTGCCATGATGTGAAAATGCCTGCAGCCGAAGGGAGCACCGTGTTCCACAGCATGGTGAACAGATGGCAAGGCCGAGCAGAGCTGGCCGCCCCCAAAAAAAACAAAACACAGAGAGAGACTCACACTGAGAGCCGGCACAACACAGTACACAGAGTCCCGACGAGAGAGGCAGGGAGAGTGTCTGTGTGTGTGTGTGTGTGTGAGTGTGTGTGTCTGTCTCTGTGTGTACTTGTCAAAACTGTTTGCATGCTCTGGTGTGTGTGATGAGGCAAACGAAGTCCTGCTGGACACCACACAAAACGCGCACCCGACGTGCACTGGTTTCTACACTGCGCCTTTCCAGCTTTAATAAGTGTCTAATGGACTAACCTCAGTATGAGGTTGCAGTCCCGCAGGGCTGAGAGAGCCTGGCCGCAGATGACAGATACAGATAGCTGGCATGCACACACACAAACAAGCAGATAAACAGTTGAACACGCTCTCTTGTGCTTTACACCAATACCAATGAGAAAACATCGTCGCTGTGTGTCCCTGTGCACCTATAAGTGCATATAAGAGGGTGTGTGTGTGTGTGTGTGCATGTGTATGGTATGCTTGTGTGTGTGTACGCTTGTGCCCGTCTGACAATCACCACTTCTTTGAAAAGACAGAGACGCAACTGTGAGTGTCTTTTGTAAAAGATTAACAATAGTGAAGAGGCGTAACAGTGTTCCTGAGCTGCAGAGATAGCACCAGTCTGCTTTTATGAGCACCAGCTCCTCACAATAGACAAACTTACTATGAGTGCTGCATTTAAAAAACATGTACAAGAGCACAGAGGGAGTCACAATATAGAAATCTGTGTTGAGTCAAGAACAATCTGTCCTTTAAGTGCCACTGTCTCTGTGGGCGCCAGATTATTGTGCTCTCAAGCTTAAGAGTGGGTACTGTAATAGGACAACAGCTGAATAGAGGGATGAACATTTCACCAACCTGCTAAGTGCTGGTCAGTGTTTTCCAGATGTCCACACCTGCTCAAATTTGACGATGTGGCTCAGTGAGATGGCGTGTAGAGAGACGCCAAATAGACCAATCTGGTGATCAGAATCCTGAAAATAAGAGTACTCACTTCAGAAGAGAAGAATAGTCCACTCATTGTTTGAACCAGTCATTATGTAAACTCATGTAATGCTGTGACACAGAAAAGCATATTGCAGAAATAGCTGAATAGTTTTCCTCTGCAGTTCTGTGGTGTTTTCTTGAGGTATGTTGTGTCATGATGAAAAGAAAAGACTAGACTACAACTGTACAAATATTTTTCCTGAACATAGTTTTTTCTTCTTACTGTCACTTTCCATCGCTAACCCAGGCTCTCTCTATGTTATACTTCATTTAACCAGAGAGTTTTGACCGAGACGTGACTGAGCTGAGCTGCCCAGTACAACCACAGTCTTCTACTGTTGGCCACTGGGAGCTGCCCAGTACAACCACAGTCTTCTACTGTTGGCCACTGCGAGCTGCCCAGTACAACCACAGTCTTCTACTGTTGGCCACTGGGAGCTGCCCAGTTCAACCAGTCTGCTGCTGTTGGCCGCTGAGCAGCTCCACTGGAGCAATTGGGGTTAAGTGCCTTAATCAAGGGCACTCTGATGGTTGAGG
Source organism: Hoplostethus atlanticus (assembly GCA_034670405.1). Classification (NCBI taxonomy): domain Eukaryota; kingdom Metazoa; phylum Chordata; class Actinopteri; order Trachichthyiformes; family Trachichthyidae; genus Hoplostethus; species Hoplostethus atlanticus. Next base: position 13,511,639 of record JAXDDX010000002.1, on the reverse strand, counting down.
TGGTTGTTGAGGGAGGGAGAATGTTCCTTATTCACTTTCCTCACCCACATTTACCCAGCTGGTCCAGGATCTGACTTTCTAGCCACAAGCCTGCTTCTCTAACCTCTAGGATACAAGCCCCAGCCCTGTTGGCCTATTTAGGTAGATATCTCCTATCTACATTGGCCCAAGTGTTGTCTGTGTGCCCTTTCCTTCACAGCATGAAGCATCTGCAAACGGAACAGGAGAGTAATGCTGCACAGAAGCTCGCTAGATTTGATAAGAAACAGATTTTCAAGCAGAGGTCTAAGTATCTCCTCAGGCAATAATTGTACTGGAAAAGACAGCAGCCTCTCACATCAGCATACCCATTAACCAGCGTCAGTGCTCTGTCAGACATAGAGTAGGGTGCATTTAGTTTGACATGAGTTTTATTCATCTTTAACAGAAAAGGGTTTGAGTGAGAATGATGATCTTAACCTCACTTCAAAGTTTTATCCTCTGACTCTGAACCTGTGTGCAATAACTTTTCTATAAATTCAATAAATGAATCAAACAATAGATTGCTTTGTAGTCCCGATCCTGGCTGACAGCCACCCAGCCCTGTCCTAGGAGGTTGGGAACAGGGTTGTCATTGCTGTCATGGGAGTTGGAAACTGGCATACTACCACTGATATACTCTTTTGTTCCTATCGTTTCATCAGCGCTCTACTGTAGCTTGTTGCTGCCACATCGCTGGCAGGTCAAGAGCCTGTCGTCAGCTCAGCCAATCACAAATAATGTATCACTAGTGTCAAGCCTGTCCTCAGCTCCACCAATCAGGTGTAATGTACTGTATAACCTGGCTTGGTTCAAGATACTAGCACAGTAGTGAAATATGATCTCCAGCCTGATTTTAGATTAGATGACTGTTTACCTTTGCACCTTTGCCAGCATCAGATGTGCATGAAATGTGTGATGGTCTGAAAACTGCACCATTCCCCTGATTAGATTAGACTTTTATTCGCAACATCGGTGGTGCATGCACAAACATGCACCAACACATGCAGGGGAGAAGTGGCCGCCAAACACAACACACACACACACATGCAGGGTAGAGTATTGCTTTGTGGAGCCTTGTCTTTAAAGACACACCCACACTGATGTTTCTCAGTGTGTGGATCCATCCTGGTGTATCATACGAAACTCCTTTAGCACCCCGAGGATGCATTTGGATTATGTTGTCATGGAAATGACCATTCCTGTGTGGATAGTGCAAGAGACTCTGAGAGTTGAAATCTCAGCGTCATTAAAATGGTCACACATCAGTTTTCTGGTTCTCTGTACCAATATGGATTTTGTTCCAGGACAGCATTATCAAATATTCTATGGCTGGTCTCTAACTTGCTCTTGCCAAAATAACCATTCTGTTTTCAACCCGTCCAACTCCCCCCATACAGATAAAAGGTTGTGAAATCGTTTGTTCCTCTGCTTTTCTGTCTTTTTTTGTACTATATATTTCTGCCTTTTTTTCTCTTTTTTTAACGTTATTTTGCTATCGAGTTACTTCTTGCTGCCGGGCAGCAACCTCATTATATCAAGGTTGCTGACTTGAATTAAATTTGATTTCATTGAATTCAAGTGAAATGAATTGAATCTCCCCGCTCCCCCCCCAAACCTCACCTCTCTTTTCACAGCCCAATGATCCTACCAATGCTCTTCTACAAGTTCCCAACTTCATTATCTACCCTCGCCAGCCACTAGCCCCACTTGACCCTGCCGTCTCCAGTCACCCTACAGATTAAGACACATCACCCCCAGCCTCTTAAAGATTATTTTCTCTTCTGTATTTTCAGGACCAATGTGCTCCACTGGACAGGGGCTATTATAACTGTTCCTGTCCCTATCCAGTCCAGCCAGCCAGTCCCTTCTTTATACTGACCCTCCAATTTCTGGACCGTAGACCATAAAAATCATTGCGGACGGTGTCCTGCCCTCTGTCATATGGTTCCAGTTTTTGGAGTATCTATGCTCTAACAACTTCTGTCGGTATCAAAAATCTGTTTTATTGAGATAAAAGCATCAGATAAATAGAATAGTGCTTCTAATGTTCTGTGGGTGTTGCTCAGTGATGCAGCATGTCTAAAATTAGCCTTCTTCTTTGTTTTCTCCGCCTCAGGAGTTGCTTGTCCATCGAGGGATCTGCTGCAGCGATGTTTTGTGATTTGAGGCATACGCAGTAGTAGCCTGATTTCTGACTATCAATAGAACTAGAGCCCGTAACTAGATGTGTAACAACTATGTGTGCAACAGATGTCAATATGGTGCAGGAGTTCAACGTGGTGAAGGAAAAGAATGGTGTTTCTCCATGGGAATGCATGAAATGCTCATCTGTTTAACTGAGAAACGCAGCACAGGAACCAGCATGCACCAGTGCCTGCTGTCCTGCTGCCCCCTCTGTTCCAGGCAGATACATCATCATCAGCCCTCTCACAGCGTCCCTCCACCCCACTTCCCCTTCACTCCTCCATCACCCCTTTTTCAGAGGCCTTACTCCGCCAGTCCCCTCCAGCCGTCCAGCCATCGCCATGATGCCCTCTTAAAGCTTCTCATCTTTCTCTGTCACTCTTTCTTTCTGCTTCCATGCACTGCTTATCTGGCTATGCGGTTGGCAGAATGAATGGGCATACTCACTGAATAGTGCTTCTCTGTTGGTGCCCTGCCCTGGGTGGCAATACTGGGCAGCAAGCCTAGTCTGGCTAGGTCTAGCCTGGTTTCCACTGCAGAACCAAACGGGGCTTGCCAGGCCTTACTCATGATTCATGGCACTCGCTTTCCCTGCATTCCACAACATCATCTTTGTGACTCATCTTTTCATCTTTTGCCAGCTGAGATCTTTAGTCAGCTGGGCAGACTTTCCAGTAAACGAGTAGCACTTTTAATCTTCGCATTATCTTTAGTGTTATGATATGATTAGGTTGAACCCTGGTGCTTGGCCCTACTGTGGGAGGTTGGCTACTGCGGCATGAGAGATGTTCATTCTATGCTTTTTAGTTTCTGCTTCCCTAACCTGGCCTTGTCTGCATCAGTCATTGATAGAAGCCTTGGCCATGGCCGCCGATTTCAGTGGAGATTTATATTCTGTATGCACTGATGTGGTGTTGTTGGTCGGGCTTCCTGGTTCTAAGACACTTTTGCAAAAACCCAGCCCTCTGTCACCCCCCCTCCCCCTCTCTCTGGACATTTGGTCTGCTCTGGTTCCACACAAAGAGGTTGCGTTCTGCCCAGTGTCTGCCAAAGACATCTCTAGAGTCTAGCTGGCACCGCCAAGACATGACAGCACCGTCACCATGCACTAGCCTCTCTCTCTCTCTCTCTCTCTCTCTCTCTCTCTCTCTGTTTCTGTCTCTCTCTCAAGCTGTTGTCTCTCCCTAGCCGTCCTTTGGCTGTCTTACCCTGCTTGGTCTATGGCTCTGTCTCAATTTCCAATGCATTTCTCTCTCCCTCTCCCCCTCTCTCTCTCTCTCTCTTTCTCTCTGTCTCTCTCTCTCTCTCTCTCTCTGTCTCCATCTCTGTCTCTGTCTCTCTCTCTGTCTCTGTCTCTCTCTCTCTCTCTCTCTCTGTGTCTGTCTCTCTCTCAGGTTGCTGTCTCTCCTTGGTCTTTCTTTCTTTCTGGCCTTCTTTTCCCCTGCTTGCTCTGTCTCTCTCTCTCTCTCTCTCTCTCTCTCTCACTCTCTGTTTCTGTCTCTCTCTCAAGCTGTTGTCTCTCCCTAGCCGTCCTTTGGCTGTCTTACCCTGCTTGGTCTATGGCTCTGTCTCAATTTCCAATGCATTTCTCTCTCCCTCTCCCCCCCCTCTCTCTCTCTCTCTCTTTCTCTCTGTCTCTCTCTCTCTCTCTCTGTCTCCATCTCTGTCTCTGTCTCTCTCTCTGTGTCTGTCTCTCTCTCAGGTTGCTGTCTTTCCTTGGTCTTTTTTTCTTTCTGGCCTTCTTTTCCCCTGCTTGCTCTGTCTCTCTCTCTCTCTCTCTCTCTCCCTCCTTGTCATCCCTCGTCACCAGCTGCCTATTCGCTGTTGTTATCATTACATGTGACATCACTGCCTGTGTTGTTCTTTCTGTCTTGTCTTGTCTTTCTCCCTCTTTCTCGTTCTTTGTTCTCTGTGTGTAATGTGCTGCAGATACTTCGCTCATTGTGTCGTGGCTCATTGTGTTCGGTTCGGAGAAATTTGGATTTGCTATGATTAGTCTTTGTATGTGATTCTGTGTGCCATGACGCTGAACAGTCAGTGGTTGTCTTGGCTGTTTTGGGTCATCTGGTGGTGCAGCATAACAAGTGGTGGCATTAACTCCTACTTTCTCATTTGGGTGTTTTTATCACTGCTGGTCCTGTTGTTATTGTTGCTGTTGTGTGTGGCCCTTCCCTCATCATGTCATTTTCCACCGCAGGAACTATCCAAAAAGGTTCCTCTTTGCTAGTTCCTGGACCTAAACAAAGTTCCTGCTAGCGAGGTAGTACTTTCTGGGGGACCAGGAACCATTGGGGGCGGAGTTGCAGTACTGAACAATGCTGATTGGTCAATACAAGCTACGAAAAAATCCGCCAACCGCTGTGCTTGTTCAATACTGGTAGCAAACTTGTTTTGTATCTCATCAAACACGTCTCACAGCTATTTATTGTTTTTTTTATTTATTTTTTTCAGACGAGGAGATACAGAGAGTGTTCAAGGGCTCCTCCCGGAAGTTTGTCAGATAAAGTTTGGCGTGATGGGAAAGCAACCTCAAACTCTTGTGGCAGTGATCGCCCCTTTTATAACTCTTTCAATTTCAGTTTGTTTGTTGTTGTTTTCCCGGCGGTGTGGAGTGAAGCATGCCTCCACCCTGTCCTGCGATGCCCTTGTACAGGGGCATCTGCAGCGACGGTGTGTTGAGTAAACAGTCTCGACACAGATGGTTCAGCGTGCCTCTGCATATGGCAGGTTCCCCATCCTCCCTGATTCCTCTCTCTGTCTCTCTCTCTCTCTGTCTGTGGCTCTCTTGCTCTGTCTCATGTGTCTGTCTCTGTCTGTCACTCTGTCTGTCTTTCTGCCTTCTGCACCTGCTGGCCCTGTCTCTAGAAGTCTCTGCTCTCTCTCTGCAGACAGTCTCTGCTCACCAAGCCTGCAGATGCCCCACCACCAGCACTTTCCTATCTTCATTCATTCATTCATTCCATTTCCATTCAGCTTTTTTTCTTTGCCGCTTTGCCAGTGCATGTGTGTCAAAGACCATAGGCACACACACACACTCTTCGGACTTTGGAAAAGCTGAAGAGACTCAGATGAGGCTGTGACTCCTGCACACCTCGACTGCAGAAATGTAGTGCGCCATTTAAGAAATGAAATGAAATGCAGGCATAGACAAGTTGAACTTACGCAGTCTGTCTAGTCACCATTTTTCTACCTCGCAGGCCTGTGCAATACGGTCGCTACCTTTACTGGTTTCTGCTCACTTTTTTCTTGGTTCTGCATCTCTTCAGCGATGCTCAATGAGATGAGAAAATGAGAAAAAAATTGCCTTTATCTTCAACCTGAGATCTATCAAAATTTGGTCTTGGATTGATATATACTATTTGGTTAACTTTGCACGTATCACCTGTACAAATACATCGGAAATGAAAACTCAGGAATGCATTAGATAGCTAAATAAATGTCTCTCCTATCCAGGATATTATTTATGATATCGGATGATGCCAACCAGCCAGCCAGAACAAGCTTCCATCTGCCCCTGAATTTCCCCAGATATGCTAGGAAGTGGTGTTTTTATTTTTATCGATGGCACTTCAGAGCTATAAGACCAGTGCTGCTATTTTCTTGCTGTAATGGAGTGAAATGGAGGGTGGGGAGATATGAGAGGAGGAGGATGGAAAGAGAAAAAGTAGGACAGAGAGATGACTGGCTGCTACGGCTTTCTGGGTAGTTTGTAGGGAAGTTCTGCTCCCCAGTTCAGTGAACATGTCATGTTATAAACCAATTCAGCCAATTCAGCACAGGTGTCCTGAAGTTGTGGACAAGGAATTAAGTTCTGTGTCAAGCAATGACCTCTCTGGTCTGGCAGGGGATTTGCAACAAGCACCAATAAGCTATATCGTCTGGGGCAGATTTGTTTTCATTTGTAATACGTTTCTCAGTGGGGAATGTTTCGAAATGTTTGTCCAGTTCCTGACGTTTGTATGATGTGCATCTTGGTACACAACAGTAGGACATAACTGGACTGTACTTGCTCTTGCTGGTAGTTTCCTTGCTCTTCCTCCACCGACTTTGTTCTACTCCACTGTTTAGCTTCTGTTTCCTGGTGTCTGTTTGGCAGGTACAGGACTGTGTAAAAGTCTTATAGGCACCCTGAGACTAAATTTGGTCTTAGATGTTTATTTTGTTTTCAGCATTAGTGTTTTACACTACTGCTCTTTATAGTACATTTTTGGTTATTTAGAAACTTTTCGTTTCATTATTTTTTAAAGCATCTTCACTTTACAGAATGTGCCAAAGACCTTTGCACTGTATTATGAATTAAAAACAAAGCCATGCCATATCTTCACTTCTCCCTTTATTTTAATATATTTTGTACGAAACCTAGACAGTGAACAGAAACAAATGAACTGAGAGTCGGAGCCGTGAGGGGAATTCTTATTTTTTCAAGATTCTTTTGGCTTTATTAGATAGTATTCAGTGGAGCGAGATGGGAAGGTGCAGAGAGAGGGACAAACAAACAAAGGTCAAGAGCCGGCCGTGTGATGTTCCTCCTGACCCATCTCCAACCCTGCAGCAGCACCAGCAGTTCTCTGATTCACTGTCACAAGGAAACAGCATGATCCGTGGTGTAAAAAAATAACTTATGTTGTTTAGTTTACTTCTGGTATAATGTCACAGTTTTGCTTTTAGGTTAAGTAAGGGACAGATGGAGAAAGAGATTAAGCTCTTGTAATGAACCTAATTTACCCCAAAACCCACACAGGCTCACCCAAAAAGTGCACTGCTATACCATGTTGACACTTGTGTCACTTTGAAAGTTGTGAAGTTGCAGGTTTTATGGGAATGGAGGGGCAAAGCAGGGGATTGTTCAAAAATCTGTGATGGTGTTATTGGTTGGAATTTGTATGTATGCCTGCTGGTACACCATGAAATAAACTCTAAAAACACACAATTTCCCAGGAAGTAAAAGTAATGGGATGTTGATAGAAAAATGCCAAGAAAATAAAAATGGTGTAACTTTCATTGCATTTCATACTGAACAAAATCCCCCTGAGGACCAGGCCTTGTTGTTACTGTGTGTGTGTGTGTGTGTGTGTGTGTGTGTGTGTGTGTGTGTGTGTGTGTGTGTGTGTGTGTGTGTGTGTGTGTGTGCGTGTGCATGTTCACTGCAACCCTGAATCCTAAAATTAGGAGAGCAGCATCATTTTTTAAAACTCAGACAGAGAAAGGGAGGAGAAAGAAAACCCATTTCATTCTTGAGACATTCCTAATCCCTGTGACTGCTGTCCCTTCAACTCTCTCTCTCTCTCTCTCTCTCACTCACACACACACACACACACACACACACACACACACACACACACACACATCCATATTATTACACAGCAGCTAATCCTGTTTTCCAAATCCCAGTACCTTGGAGTCCACAGAGAAAATCCTATTGGTGCTGCACATTTCCCCATATGCTTCAGCATACTGGGATCCTCTCTCCTCCAGACTGCCTTTGTCTTTCGCCGCCTGCCTTCCTGATGTTCTCTCCTGCAAATAACGCCCCAAATCCCTGCACTCCATCCATAATCAACAATGGCTCAAGTTTATAATTACATGTATTGTTGTTGGGAATATCTCCGACAGGCACAAAAACACACAGACAAAGAGGACACTCGCCGCCTTTGTCTGCGTGCCCATTGGCCTGTCTGTTGCGTTGCTGTAACTAACTCAGTGGTTTATTTATTGGTCTGTTGGTTTATTGATAGAGTTATGGTTAACAATTCATGAGGCTCTATTCTTTCCTGTGAAACCTGAGTGTTTGTTACAAAGAGAGAGATAAGGAGCGGAACAGGATGGACTGTCAGATCACCTTCATTCAATCTGTAGGTCTTACTTCATAATTGATTGTGTTACGTGTGTGTGTGTGTGTGTGTGTGTGTGTGTGTGTGTGTGCATCTGTCCTAATGTGTGATAACTGACAGGCTTTTCTCGGCAGCCAGATGATGCCTACTTCAGCCTGCGTAGCAGGCAGCTGCTCCAAGACTACTGTGCCAACAGCGTGGATTAAGCTGTGTGGGTGTGTGTGTGTGTAATGGGTATTCTGTGCTCTCTGCTCAACTAAATACCTGTAGGTGCTTTAATAACTTCATGAGATTTCAGTATGGTTGCATGTGTCTTAGTGCTTGCAAGTAGCCATGCATGTACCATCTGTTTCTTTGTGTATTTCTCCCTGTAGTTGTGTAGGTATCCACATTTGTGTGTGTGTGTGTGTGTGTGTGTGTGTGTGTGTGTGGCTATGGGAGGGAGGCTCCTGTGGGCAGAGGAGCAGATTAAGGAGGTGTGTGTTTGCTGCGAGGTAGGGAAGTGTGCACAGTGCATGTGCGCTGTAATGAGATTGACAATGCAGGGTCGGAGCCGTGCTGCTGCACGCTGAGCTAGCAAACACGGCACAGACAGACAGACAGACAGACAAACACACACACACACACACACACACACACACACACACACACACACATAACCCACAGCATACACATAAAGCACATACACTCAAAACAAGGACACGAGCAAAAGAACACATTAAGGCCCACAATGCAACACTCACAATCATACTTTGTGGAGCTTCTTCCCTCTTCATTAACCTCCAGTCTGATCCCCTTAACCTGTTTTCATTCAGAGCTCTCAGAAAAAAAGCAGTTCCAACAGTTTTCACAAAACTGAACGTATTAACTTGTTGAAGCTTTAACAAATTCATCAGCATTTCGGTGACCTCTGCGAGATGAATTAATAGGATGCACGGCAGTTGCTGTGCAAGTACAATTCTGATAATTGGCCTTAAATTGAGGAAGATGAATGGCTGTTTGAAGTAAATTAAACTGGGCCGACTTCGCATCTCCATCATGAGATACAAGAAGCACACTGGTTTGGTTTGGTGGTGTCAACTATAATCAAGGTTCTGCCAGCACTATGGTTAAACATTTATCAAACATGGTTAAAAGGTGTGTGTGTGTGTGTGTGTGTGTGTGTGTGTGTGTGTTTGTGTTAATCAAATATAAGGAAGAAGGATTCTCTCTCCTTCACCCCATCCATCAGCTACTGTGCTGCGGTCCTCTTTCCAGACATGTCACAATATTTAGATCGTCTGAACGATGTGAGAGGTGGTAAAAGCTGCTCTGCGCTTGTTGTAAATGAGTCTGTCTTTGAGCAGTAAACATAACTGAGTCTCAGTCTGAGTGTTTGTGTGTGTGTGTGTGTCTGATCAGCTATTTCGAGCTTGTTCTCTCAGACGTATGAGGTGCTTGCAGAGTAGATACGTGGTGTGTAAGTAATACAGGGTGCATGATAATGAAAAACACTTTGCAACATGCATGATTACCTCTCATTGAACCTGCATGAGCTGCTGTAGCCATGTGATCCAATGTGACTAATGTGCAGAATGTGAAACCCCGAGGAGATACTTTGTACTGTGGTTGTAAATGTTGCAAGATGTAGCAGCATCACAGCATCAGAGCTGCATTTTCAACATTTTTGTATGATGTCCTTGATTAATACTATAACTAAATGACTAAACGATTAAGGTAAGGGTTAGGGTTAGGCAACCAAAACTTTAGGTTAGGTGACTAAAACAGTTTGCTTAAGGTTAGGGTAAGATTCTGGTCAGGGTTAAAGGTTAAGAAGAAACGAAAATGTAACACAACAGAAAAGTCGATTCATAGAATATCACACAGAATTACAGTTTATTAGCAGTTGCAGTATCCAGAAGGAGGTCTGAGGTAACCATATTTGGTGATATTGATGGTTGGATGGTGGCTTGTAACAAAGTAATTATCTAAGAGCATTACCCCCCCTCACTGTTGCATGAAAGTGAAAAAGTATTGATTCAGAGATTATGTTCAAGTCAGTTACCTCAATTATTTGTAATTTAGCAGCAATAGGTCCAATCTCTTGTATGGATCATTAACAATAGTATTAGATACACTGTTGATTGTTTCACACACTGCGTTGTTGAGTTACTGTTTCAGATGCAGACTGAATGTTTCTAAAGCCCCTTTGGGGAAAAGAGCTTTTTGTGGTGTCTTTTTCTGTGTGAGATGTTTTGAGACCAAGCAGCAAACCTTATGACTTTGTGTCCAAGGTGCTCACAAATCTCCAGCATTGCCTAACGCAGCAGTCAGTGTTTCCATGGTGTCTTTGCATTTATTGAAATTCTACTTTCAATAATAGTTGATGAAATAATATTTTTTTATAAAAGTTTGAGACTTTTTTATAATTATAATTATAATTATTTTGACTTATAATAATACAGCAGAAATACCCAAGAGGGTGTTCATTATTATGGCTAATGTAGTGACGCAGGAGGTGCAGGCACAGTTAAGTACCATTAGCAGCACTGATTTGCCCATAATCACAGTAAAGGATAACCTTAAGGGTGTGATGGCTTTTATATAACGGTTGCCACTGCATGTGTATGGTCTAAAAGGTTTTCTGCAAAATAGTATACAGACATAATAATAAAAAGTGTGAACAAAAAAGAAACTAGCTCACTGAATGTAACAAAAGTACTTTTTGCCATGCTTTACAGGAGTTATCTTTTGGAACGCATTGGGATGCATCTTTAACCAATAAGATCGCTTGGATGAAACCAGCCTTGTATAATCCAGCAAAGTGAAAGGGAACAATGTGACATTTTGGTGGCTTTCAAGTGGAAATGTGAATAGTTCTGAGAGCAGAAAAGCATTTTTTAATTCAGCCTTTCCTCTGGCTGTTCTGGCTGTGTGAAGGAGAATATATGCTCTCCCTATTCAATCTCATTTTGCCTGTTATGACAGAGAAAAAACATGATTTGTGCCACATGTTTGCTACTATACAATGAAAATGCTGTGGGTGTTGCAGGTTTGTTTCCAGCTCGCAAGCTTTGTTTCACGTCTCCCCCCAGCCCATCTTCCCTGTCAGTCTCCTGCGTATGTTTTCTAGTACTGAAGCAGAGATGCCTTAAAATAGTCTTTAAAAGAGGTTTCCTACTTGCCACGTGAAATCAGTTCAGTATCCGTTGCGTGTAAATCCGACCAGAGTCTCCTCTGTTTGTAAGCTGTCATTCTAAGGTGGGAGATTTTTGCGTGTGTTGCAGAAAAAAACCAAAGCCTAACCTGTCAACACAGAGAAGTCAAACAGGAGTCACAGCCCCATGTTTTATTCATCGTTCCTCCACTGTAGGGTCGTATCTTCACTTATTTAGCTGTTGTTTTCAGAGAACGTTTCACAGAACGCTCCATACAGTCAATCAGTCACTAGTCCTCCACCATCTGCTGGGTTGGTGATGGGAGTACGGTCGGATGTTCCCCGGGGACCAGGGAACCACTCTGGGCTCCAGGCCTGCCTGTGAGGCCCCTTAACCAGACAGCGGCACCAGACACCCTCCTCAGGCTATGGTGTGACCCGTACACACACCCCAGTCTGCTCAGCACTATCATTTAAGAGAGCGCTAAGGCACGCTAGTGTGTTTTGCCTCCGATTTTCAGCATTTTGCTAAAACGCTTTCTGATAATGCTGCAGGGCTCATTATATTGAATTTTAGGGATCATGGATTTTCTTTACCTTTAATGTGCAGAGACATTCAACTATAACAAGCTTTTAATCGCTGTTTTCCCTTCAAGCCAGTTTGGGCAGAGTGGAGCCCGTTCTGTTTGCTGAAACTCTTGTGGCGTCACACGTGGCTTTGTGTATGTCTTAATGAGCCTGGGTCCCTGGCTGAGAAAGTGTTTGGACCCCTGCTCCAGATTTTAGTTTGGGTTTAAGTGTTTTTTTAATAAATGGGACAGAGAGTTAAAAAGGGATTTTTAATAGGACAGAGAGTAGAGTGAGTTAGAGTGATTGGGAGATTAAAAAATGTCCCATTTCAAAAACCTTGACAATGAATCCAATAAGTCAATAAGTAAATGTATACTATATATCAGATGGGAGCTTACCTGCAGTGAACAGCAAGATCTAAGCTAATCTTAACATTAGTGTGCCTTAGTGTGTCTGTGTCTGTGTCTGTGTCTGTGTCTGTGTCTGTGTCTGTCTCTGTCTCTGTGTCTGTGTCTGTGTCTCTGTGTCTGTCTGTGTCTGTGTCTGTGTCTGTTCCATTAGGGGGTAGTGGTGGTGTCACAGGGATTCTGCTGTTCTCTTACTATACCTCTCTATCGAGTGTGTGTGTGTGTGTGTGTGTGTGTGTGTGTGTGTGTGTGTGTGTATGTGTGTGTGTGTGTGTGTGTGTGTGTGTGTGTGTGTGTGTGTGTGAGTGTGTGCCCCTGCCTCCTCCTTACTATCTCTACCAGCCAGGAAGACACTTAACATCCTGAGAGGGACCCAGGAATGGTGTGATAAAAGCCTCAGAGGAGAGAGAGAGAGAGAGCAAGGGAGAGAGAGAAAGAAAGAAGGTGTGTGTGTGTGTGTGTGTAGGTGGCAAAGTGAAGATTTTTTATGTGTGAGTGTGTGTGTGGCAGGGGGTGAACTGGTAGTGAGATACAGATACAGATATAGATACAGAGGGCCAATGGAGTAGATGAAAGTAGATGAAAGAGACAGCTAGGGGTGTCTTGTTATGAGTGGTTAGCTTGAGCCAAACCTGTAACCTGCAGCGCTGGCAGCACAGTAAATGGACGAGGGCTAGCATGCATGTAAATGGGTGGACAAGATGAATGGGGGATGGAAGGATGAAAAGAGGAGGAAGGACAGGAGAGGGGGAGCAGGAGATGACCGAAAAACAGCTGAGGAAAATGGAAAGGATGGAGGGAGAGAGGAGAGGACCCCTGGGGAGCTTCACCTCCCACATCAATTATGGATGGAGAGTGTGGGGGTTAGAGAGAGAGACAGAGAGAGAGAGAGAGAGAGAGAGAGAGAGAGAGAGAGAGAGAGAGAGAGAGAGCTCACAGCTGGAAAACAGCTTCTCAAATGCACTGGTCATGTTCATCCAACCCTCCACACACACACACACACACACACACACACACACACACACACACACACACACTAATCAGCCTCGGCCCAGCACGAAACGTATTCATTTGAAAAGAGTCAAATTACAGCACGCAGACGCCGTAGCTCAACATTTATAACATGCAAATTGACCACTTTGATTCAAGAGAAGACTCTGAAATACAAAACTGCCATCCTTAAAAGCCGTTAGTTAAGATGCCTCAAAGTGAGAGAAGTCAAATGCAAAATATTGTAGCCTGCAGGTTCACCGTGTGGGGTCAAAACTCCAATATACGACATGGTGCCAAATGTCAGTTTTCAATTTTAGACCCGCTTGCTGCATGCATCCCACTGATGTCATCAATCACGTTGCTCCACTTCCACAGCCCTGACCTGTCACCGGGAGCGGGGCCGTTAGCACAACAATGAACGAGCCTTAATGGCGGTTTCCATTCAGAAATCATGTTTAATGCCAGCAATCAGCGCCTCAAAGGAAAAGGTTTTAAAACGCGTGTGTGGGATGGAGTGGGGTGGGGGTGAGGGAGAACTTGGAGTGGGCGCTGTGTGTGTGTGTGTGTGTGTGTGTGTGTGTGTGTGTGTGCATGTGTTTATGTGTGTTTCCATTCATTGCGCCCTCGCTGATGAGCTGTCAGCGGTCCCCCCGGTCCCCCTCCTCCTCCAGCGCCTGCACGACGGACGCTCTCCACAGAGGTCAATATTAAATGTCAAGTGTGACGGATGCTCCTTCCAGGAGATGTACGACCCTTGACCCCTAATGTAACGAGGCAGGGTCAGCGTTGGAACCCAAATAGCATTAAAAATCCATTCAATAGCGGTGTAAATGCTTCTCATTATAGGACAATTGGTTTTTTTTGGTCTGATAACCGCAAATGAGGATCAGAACAGAGATGGGGCAATTCATCAAGTCTTCGTCTCTCATGCATAGTAAGAAAGAATCAGATGGATCACTGCAGGATTGAGAATGAATACTGGGGAGGTGGTCATTTGAATTTCAATAACACGTCAACCGGTTCGGATTTGAGAATTTAAATTCCAGATGAAACCTTTCCCTCTAACCTCATTTTGCGAGTTCATCCAAGAACCCAGAGAATACGTTCCCACACGTCCAGTAAAACCATCACTGACCTGTCACAAACCCAGCCCGATGCTTGTACCGCTGGAATCTTCCATCAATTTGAGGAAGAATGATTAGGTGTGTGTGTGTGTGTGTGTGTGTGTGTGTGTGGTGGGGTGGAGGGGTGCAAGAGAGAGAGAGAGAGAGAGAGAGAGACAGAGAATGGTTCAAACTGCTGTATGAATTTCCATCTGTGGTGACAGGAAATCAATGTGGAAGTGCAGCAGCTTGTGCTCTAAACCGGAGCACCTCAGAAGTATAATCACCTCACAGCTGACCTTCAGCGTCTCACAGAACACACACACACATGCACGTACTACATATGCACAGGTGGACAAACACACACACACACACACACATACACACAAACACACACACACACAGGCTGGCACATGTACACACGTGTAGGGTTGACACACAAGGATCACATACACACACACACACACACACACACACACACACACACACCCTGTCATTCCCCTGGAGGGCTGACTGATCTCTGCAGCCCTAAGAGAGAGAGAGACAGCCAGACCAACAGCTGAGACTCTACTGATTATAGTCCAGAGATGGAGCAGGGGACATACATGTGTGTGTGTACATGCATGGAGGTTACAGATATTTGGCAGCTGTGTCCCAACACCCTGAGGTTCAAATAAGAGGGTGGTGGCTAAGCTGATAAGGAGGGGGAGGCCAGAGATGCAGGGATAGGATAACAGGACGGAGGGGAGTGGAGAAAATGATGATTGGAAGGCTGGAGGGAGAAGGCGAGGGGCGACGAAGAAACAATGGATATAGAGATATGAAGACGGAGCAGAGAAAAGGGAGGATGAAAAAGAGATACAGTACCTAGCAAGTCTACATGTGTGTTTTTGTGTGTGTGTATATATATACTGTATATATATGTGTGTGTTTCTTTGTGTGCCCAAATCAATGTTATGCTATGTTTATGCTAGCTATCTGTGTGTGTCCCGTTTGTGCTAGTCAGTGTGTGTGTGCTTGCTTGTGTGTGTGTGTATTAAAGTTCTCCTGCTGGCCCTGTATGTGTGTGTGTGTGTGTGTGTGTGTGTGGTGGCCCAGCCCTACCCAGGCAGGCCAGATGGCTCTCGCTTTACCTTCTCCTCGTCACACATCATGTGATTACGGCTCCAGGTAATCCGTGCAATTACTAACAACATGGAGTTGTGTGGTCTGAATTAAATATAGGAGTGCAGCATCATGGCAACAACAGCAGGGTGTGTGTGCCCCACCGAGGACCACACAACGTCAGCCCGGGCAGGCAGAAAGGTGAGCCGGAGTACGTGATGGAAAAAAAACGCTATTTTTGTTTTTAGGGCACGCCTCGTTTTTCTGTCTCATCTGGAATATATTTGAACTATATAGATCATCCAATCATCCACAGAGGGAAGTGCATGAAAACCAGGACAAGTGTGTTTACTATTTTATGGCCTTTTTTTTTTCCCTCCATTAGATAAAATATGGTGAAGGGTGATAAGAGAGGGAAATGAAACAATCTACATTTGAACCCATGACATTTCATAATACAGGTACACGTGTTAACCTGCCACCAGGGCACCCTGAATCAAGTATACATGATGTAGTTTATCTGTAAACCATTGATTTAATGAAATGTAGGGAATGAGTAGAGAACATGTTAGTGAGAGGCAGTGTCAGGACCCAGTATTGAACTGTTACTGTACTGACAACATGACTGTCTTGCAGAGGAAAGCTTGCAGTTGAGAGACAGCTGTATGCATGAACTCTGTGTGTGTGTGTGTGTGTGTGTGTGCGCGCACATTTGTGGATGAAGCGACCTTGACCAACCAACAGTCAGAAAGTCACAGCTGTGAGCTGATGGATGGTATACAGCTCTACATCCCAGCTGATCTGAGAGCAGAGAACACAGAGCCAGCTGACTCCCATCAGACAAAACACTGACAGACAGCTGCATATCCTTCTACACACACACACACACACACACACACACACACCACCATGGTGCCAAATATACATGATGCCACCTGTCAAATGATAGCAAAAATATAAGACACCAACCATCAATCACCATGATACCAAAAGATAATAATAAAAAAGGCAACTAGAACCATATGTCCTGTAAAATATACTATAATATAAAATGTGTAGCTGTTGGATTGTTGCATGACTTTGGAGGGGTAACCAGATGTAGTGAACATGGTGAGGACGTATCAGTCCTCTGCCACCCTGCCTGGGTCAGCCAGGGTTCCTCTCTTACACATTGCTCATTTTTATGTTCATTATATAACGTCATGTAATGTCATGTGGGAAAAGCCACTTCCAGTATGTAGCATGAGACACAATTAAACAATCATTCATTTAATTAATTTCACTATCAAACCAACCACCAAGCACAAAGGCCTTACTTTGACTGATGCTGGTTCTGGTTCTGGTTCTGGTTCTGGTAACTGTGGTGAGTTTTTAACAAGTCACCTCTTCACTGTAAAATGGAAATTTCAGTAATAGTCTGTAGGTTCAGTGAGTTCAGTTAAATGACTCTTTCACTAACAAGGTCTAGCTACAGTGCTAACCCTTCTGCTCCCCACCCTGCCTTTGTCCTGCATTACTGCTGCAGGATTTTCCAAACCAGAAAAGTATTTGTATAAAGTTGAATTTATCGTGTTCACCTTGAACCTTTGAATTAGGTAGGTACTTTTTAAATTCAACAGTTCCAAATGAGCATGACAAATTCAAATTGATGCAATTCAAATACAATCTCTTTCCATACCATTCCTCTAGGGAGTGGAGAAAGTCCCTTTCAATGGCTACGTCTGGATCAATAGGATATCCTGAGTCTTCATATCAGAACTACAGCTCAGGACAACAGCTACCACTGCACACAGCTACAGCATGCCAGGCTGCCAGGCTGCTACCACAGAGACTGTAAAATGACACAATTATTAACATGTCATTTGGCATCCCTATGTGTGTACTTAGAGACACTTCCTCTTGTGTTATTTCAACCTGTCATTTTTTTTTTAGAATCAATTCAATAAATCTGAGCAATCAAATTTCAATTTGCAACTGGCTAGTGCTGGGTTTGAAAACATAAAAGAAGCAATTAAATCACTTGGCTTACAGTGAAAGAAACAGGGGTGAAATGTTTGGGTGCTGGCATCTAACTGACTGCTATTTAGAGTTAATGAAAAAAAGTTCAAGAGGAGAGATTCTCATATTCTGCTGACCTACTTTCCCACACTGCTGTGCCCTTGTACATCAGCTCTTTATACCTACCTCCCCCAACTGGTAGGAACATTGGTCACATCTCGTTTATAACCACCCAACCACTGTGTTCTCTGTTGGGTATCAGTATGTTGGTTATATTACCACCTCACCTCTCTGCAGCTGTTCACTCATCTGTTTGCATCCCATCACCTCCTCATTCTCCTCCCAAAGTTATATCCGATGAACTTCCCACTCTTGTAAATACATGACATGAAGTAGAGTCCTGTGGGGGTGTTGGTCTGCCATCCACAGCTGACTTTACTCCACCGCATCAGCACCGTAGAGCCTTATCAGATTAGAGCCACAATGAAACCATGACATATTACTGCTGGCTGAACACCACTATGGGAAAAGTCCCCGATAGCAATTACACAAGCATTCATTCTCACTCTACCTGCCTCATATCGTTGTCTTTGCTGATGTCTATGCCTGTCCTTTCTTAGTGTTTCAAGGTCAACCTGCTGGGTGAGACGAGCCCAGACAACCTCCCCCTGCAGTTATCAGGTGTCATCGGGTCATACAGTATGTGTCAGTGCTCCAAATGTTTTTCTTGGCGAGGTGGGAAGGCCTCGGAAATGACAACAACACCATGAGACACAAACCAATACAATGAAATAGGCAGGGTGTAAGTTCCTGTAAACAGTCAGTGACTGTTATTTGACACGCATGGTCATGGTGAAGTAGGCAAGGCTCATAAATCAAGTTTCCTTCTTTCACCTCTAGATTGTCCTATTGTCAGGACACGGTTGTGGAGAGAGGTGCAATCACCAGACTGACTAGACGAGATGTTTTTCTTACTTTTGTTATGAATCAGACAAGCCCAGACAATCTCAATATTGCCTCAAATTTGCACATACACTTGTACATGTATATGGCACAATATTATTTTTATTCTATTGTTATTATTATTTTCTTATTTCTTATATCTTTTCATATATTTTAGCGTGAATTTCTCTATTTTATATTGTATTCCTGACCTTTGCCTCTACAGTACTTGCTTTTATTCTTGTTTTGTTCTTATTCTTCTATGTTTATTGTTTATTGTTTATTGTTTATTGTTTATTGTTACGCACCAATCACCAAGACAAATTCCTCATATGTGAAAACATATTTGGCAATAAACCTGTTTCTGATTCTGATTCTGATTTCCTCCTTACCAGGCGTCATCGGGTGCCATGTGTTTCCAGTCAAGTCCTGGTGAGGACCAGGATGTGAGATGGATGAAAGAGGGCTTCATGTGCCAGGGGCCTCATATTAGAAAATATATTTGGTTACCTTCAATGTGATCTAGGGATGTTAACTTGATCTTTCTCAACAGTGGGTACATGTGATCTATGCGCTACAAGTGCCTGAGGAATTTGTCCATATATCCCCAACATATCTGTACACATGTTCTCACATCCTTAAACTAACTATCATCATCAACACTTTCCTTACAGCGTTTTCTTCATATCAAGCTCACCAGTAAATGACAATAATGTGGATTTTTACTTACACACATAAATAAGGTCTTCCCGTCACAGTATGTGATTGTACAATCTTTCTGTGCCTCCTCAAATAGTCTTAAAACTTTGTGAACCAAATATAATGACCTCTCCACCTTCTGTTCACATCTGTTTCACATCTATTTATGCTTCCTCCATTAGTTAAAGCTTTACTTCTTTTCCAACACTATAAGTGATTTACAGTAAGTGCAAACAGTAGAAAAGTAAACATTCATGAATCTCTTCATGAATGTAATACTAGACGAGAAATAAAAAAAGCTCTAAGCACACTAAAACCACGCTGACAGAGCCACACTTAGCCACGACTGCTGATGACAAGATCATTCATTTTCCATGCTTGTCTTAATCTGAAGGCTTAACACTTTGAGGCAACACTGAGTGCAACAGCAAGGCAAGGGCTTTTCAAAATAAATATACAGTGATAGATTATGTGAAAATAAAAACAAACGACGGTACTAAAATAGACCCAGTCAAGAAAGCAGATGGCGTTTTTTACTCTTAAGAGAAGTAAGATGGTACAGTCAATTTCCAGAGGGTGGAAAAACAAACAAGACGACAAACTCTATTCCCTTGTTCGGAGTAGGCGGAACGAAAGCCTCTCAGCAAATTAACAACTGTGTGGCAGTTTTCACACATGTGTGTTTTCACTCCCGTCCCCTGTCACAGCGGTCTGAGAGGGTGGGAGGGAGGTGAGACTTTCAACACGCTGATCTTTTGACCTCCTCCTCTCAACTTTCTGATGACTTACAAAGAAGACCAAAGCCTTGTCAGGAATGTTGTGAGGGCCATATTGGGAAGCCTGCTAATAATAAATATGATGATGTCATCACCTGGGTACAGATATGGAATGATTTACCTCCTTAAGTCAGTTAATCTGAAAAAACACTGAGTACTTATGAATGAAGTTGGATTCCTTTTGTCTATTACAGTCCAATTATTATTTGTAAACATGAACAACATTCTCCCAAAGCAGCATCAACCCCCGAGTCTGTTACTGTATGACAAACAAATATACAAGAATCCAGATATACGAGAATCAACAGTGCAAAATAATCATTTTCAGAGGATAAGGCGACATTTTCTCGTATTGATATTTCACAACATCAGTTTCTTATTTAGCCTCACTTAGCCTCACAGTTTTTTTTTTATACTCGCACATACTTATTAGCCTGCCCTAATAATAATAATAACATACGCAAATTCTTTAATCAAGTGATATTTCCCCTTGGAAACGTTGTCACCCCAGGAGTGACTCTGGGCGCCTGCTGTCAGAGGACGCAGCCATGTGTCACTCCCATTAATTCAGACTTTCTGAGGCTCCCCTCCGGTTTTTGGAAGCCATTATCATCACATTTATCCTGCCTCTTGCTACACCGACGCTATTGGATAAAGGCTACATTACAGCCCCTTTCAAATGTACAACTCATACTATTTGTTACGTACTTTATATACCTGTGTGTCGCTCTGATGGGGCCAATCAGAACTGAACCTCTGACTGGGAGAATAGCAGGCATGTTTACAGAAAATGTGGAGTTGCCCGAAAGCGAAAATAATTGGATGTAGCCGTGTTGTTGTTATTTTCACACCTCACAGAAGCTGACAGCGTCGAGAAATCAGGTCACAGGTTAGGGTGAGATAAAGTTGATTGGCATCTTCTCTCTTTTTGGAGTGTGTTTTCTCCTGGCCACTCTTAAGTTTTTCCGCACAAACACAGTTTCACAGGATTATCCCTCCACTCCTGGCAATATCAACCACTTAGCCTTACTGTGTGTGTGTGTGTGTGTGTGTGTGTGTGAGAGTGTGCACAATTGCTCTCTTTCTTTCTTTCCCTCTCTCTACACCGTCTGTGATGTGTGTTTTTTTGAGTTCTCATATCCTCTATCTCTGTCCCTTCTTCTCTCACGGTCATTATGCTCTCAGACTGTGTGTGTGTGTGTGTGTGTGTGTGTGTGTGTGTGTGTGCTGTATGTGTGACTGGCAAATGAGGAGCAAGGCTTCATCCCAAGTCCCTGAGCTTCCCTCCAACATTACCCATGGGCTTCGTTTTGATCCCCCCGCCAACCATTCTCTTCAGTCACCTCTTAAGCCCTGTGCATATGTGTGTGTGTATGTGCACGCGCATGCACATGTGGGCACAGGCATGCATGTATATGTGTGTGTCCCCCTTAAGCCTTTTGTGCTCAAAATTTACACCGTCTTGCCGTTATTCCCACTGCAAATTTCTCCCCTGCTTGTTCCACAATGTATGCAGCGCCGGGTTTGTAACGGCGGAACAAGCCTTGGCTCTTTTCCCTGCTCGCTCTGCCATCAGAAATCTCAGAGGTATACTCCTCTTGCTGCTGCTTCACAGCCCAAGGCTTTGTCAAAGCGTGAGAGACAGTTGCTCTCGCCCTCTTTCCTGTGAATCCACGCTGAGAATCTTCTGCGGGAGTCTTCTCGAAGCGCTGAGAAGTTTCAGCTGAATGACGCATTTCTTTTAGTACATTGAAAATCCTACAAGAATAGGCTGTTATGATCATGACACCCATCTCCTCCACTTATCTTGCACCCCCAGTGGGCACAAATGTCATGAGAGGCTATCATGAGAATCTGGGTTGAAGAAACCATGCAGGATCCTGGGTAATGGTATACTTGGAATGATACCGTCTTGAATATTGTATGTCTCTCATGTTCTTGAGAAAGATGCACATTCAAGCAGACTTACATTCACATACACAGAAGGCGTATGGATGTCTAGTATATGTACAGACTGTGCAGCTTCACTCTTTAAGTGCTAAACGGTCAAATATGATCATTAATTAACTCAGACTTCCTTTATCCTTTGCCGTCGTTTGCCATTGTATTTCTGTCTTTGGCACTGTGATTAAGAGGCTTGCTGGGATAATGATGATAGAAGGATGGTGACCCGTTCTATTGTTTGGACTTTTTAAAAGCCTCTCTGCTTCACAAGAAGGCCAACTAATGTCTGGAAGGTAAATTGAATGCAGTTTAAATACCTGTTTTGTGCTAATATGCTCCCGGCAAGGTTAAAATGTCTCCGGGATCTCTTACATATTTGACAAAGTAATAATGTCTGGTCTGGACTACAGTCTGGCCAACTTCCAGATTACTTGAAGACGCAATCAGCTTGATATGAAATGCAGCAGATACTGTACTGTGAGAAAGACTAGTGTGGCTGTTTAAACCGTAGAAATCCTCAACACAGCAGAGATTACTGCAGTGACACGGTTCACTTCATGACCACTTTGTGGCTCTCTTCCAATTAATCCTTTTGTTCTTACAAAAGCAAGAGGCAAGACAATTATTTGGCTTTTTGAAACCTCAAAATACTCAACAAAGCGCAGATAACACCGCCAACATTCGATCCACTGTTCTCTTTCATATTCTAGTGTATTGTGAGCAATATACTGTGTTGAATAGTTTACAGCAATAATACGCCCTGCAACTCCTCTGGTAGTTTTTCCTCTGAGTCCAGGATTAGAGGTGTGAGGGCTAGTGAGTCTATATAGTGTGTGTGTGTGTGTGTGTGTGTGTGTGTGTGTGTGAGAGAGAGAGAGAGAGATGTTATGGGCCTTCTGCATATTGTATTGTATAATGTGTTGATCACCCAGGAGAACAGATAAGTGGGATGAATGGGACCACTACAGCCTAGCTCTCTAATATAGCGTTATAACAGATACCACATCACACACACACACACACACGATGAACGCTCCCACTACAGCAAGGATCTCTAGTTAATATTGTGCCACAGCATTACACACTGATCAGTAACACTTAGACACACAGATAAAGTTGCTGAGACACCCAGACACAGTTAGATAAACAGATATGTAGACAGACACAGAGGAACAGATTCACACACACACACACACACACACACACTGTTAAACAGACACTGTTAAACAGACACATAGACTACACTGTTAAGCACACATGCACTTATGACGTTAATGACAAACCAACCAACATGGAGAATGGCCATCAAGGGGCCTATTGACCCCCATTAAAAACTCATAGACTCATAATTCACAAGGGACACATTACTCTGGACCGTGTGTGTGTGTGTGTGTGTTTTTTAATTAATTAATTTATTTGTGTGTTGTCTTTGTTTAACTCCGCAGGTGATTATCTCTTTTTCCTCAGCCTGCTCTCGTCTGTTTATCTGTCTTTTGTGTTTTTTCTTCGTGCATACATATTTGTTATTCAGTGCTAGGTGATTGTAGCTGCAGCAATCGCTTGGTGGCAGGGGAACGCTTCACACATAAAACAAAAACTAGGATGTGAATTATTAAGAATGAAGGGGGATGCAGACAGTAACAGCGCTGAGATAGAGCTAGCTCAAGGATTAGCACACTGCTAAGCTTGTTGTGACCACAGATTGCGCGGCACTCAAAACGACCACTGCCATCGCCAGTGTGGATTAGTCTTGGTGATGAGGCGGGGGGATGATGACTGCTGGCTGACTGGTTGGCTGCCTGACTGCCTAGAAGGCTGGCAGGTGTTGCAGGCAGGGTAAAGAGCTATCGAGCTCCTGGATAGACAGGTCATAACATCAGATCACAAGCCAAAGTAATTGGCCATTGATTTAGATTGGAAGAGCATTACTGTAACAGCATGTGACATTTCCACTTCAGTTCCTTCCTTTCTGCCAGGTCGCTGTTGACCTCGGGACAGTCTGCTACAGACGAGGCGACTCTCAGCCGTTTCTCTGAGCCAGCCCCTCATCCACGAGGTCTGAGATTTCATATCCTCGGAGTCCCTGTCTCTACACTAACATCTCATCGCCTTTACCAGGCATGGACCTATGTCTGGTTACCTGGCTCCACCGACCCCCCCTACCAACCATCCCAAGGAACTGTCATTTCTCCTCATCAGCCCATAATTACTCACAGAGCACACATTAGGAAAATATCACATAAACCAACTTCATGCAACCTTGTTATAATTCCACTTGTTCCAAATAAAACTGTGAAATGTTGTATGGGTAATCACCTCCTCAGTGATTGGAAATCTGCTGTCTTGAATGTGCGGTCATTGATCAATAACTCTTCTCTAGTTGGACAGCTAAATGAAACAAACTTGACTTTCTATTCCTGACAGAGACCTGGCTTGACACCAATGGATTTATTGTACTTCATGAAGCATCCCCCTCTAATTTGAACTTCTTCAAGCTTTTTTTCTCAACTGATTTGTATTATATTTGAATTGTTGGTGATTTTAATAGTCATGTCGATGTACGAACAGACCGTAGACTTCATGGGACTTCTTCACTCATATGACCTAACTCAATCTGTCTCTGGCCTGGTCACACCCTTGACCTTGTTATCTCACATGGCTTACACATGAAGATGCCACAGACAGTAGATGTTGCTATATCAGACCAGTACTGTGTGTTCGTCGAAATGTCACTTTGCATCAGCACCAAGGCCATGACTCGGACTGTTACCAAACCATATCTCTCTGCTTCCTCCTCTGACGCCTTCACTGACCTCACGCTTCACCTACCTCCTTTAACGGCCTCCAACATGCAACCTCCTGGTGCAGAAATTCAATTTGCGCCTCAGTGAGTGTATTAATACATTTGCTCCACTAAAAAACAAAACCATCTCTAGCAAGAACAAGTCTTAAAACTACAAAGAGAATGAAGAAAGGCAGAACGACTCTGGAAAAACTTAAAACTGCTCAACAGAGAAATGAAACAGGCAAGAAAACCTTCTCAGAACTGATTAGAAGTCAAAAACAATACTAAATTCCTGTTCTCTACTATAGATAAACGAATCAACCTGCCATCACAAATACCATCAGGTTTTCTTTCAACTGAGAAATGCAAGTTGCAACATTTCTTAGCAATACAATCACCACTATGAGAGCAATCACTGAATCATCCAGCTCAAACTGGATAATGAATATGTCCAATCATAGAAACATAAACCAGCCTGACCATCTTTTCACCTATTGACCCACCCTTACCGTCAAGCTACCTGTTTGACCCCCTGCCAACTAGCTTTTTTAAACAAGTATGTATTTTATTTTCATTGTTGTGAAGCACTTTGTGAACTTTGTGTCTGAAAAGCGCTATACAAATAAAGTTATTATTATTATTTGGATTGACAATGTATGATAGAATCTGTATCATGTAGGGTTAGGGTTAGGGTTATGTGTTATGTACAAATAAAGTTATTATTATTATTTGGATTGACAATGTGTGATAGAATCTGTATCATGTAGGGTTAAGGTTATGGTTATGTGTTATGTATGTATTGGTACCAGATTCATTGAAGTATTAGGATTTAGGTTATTTTACTGTAATTTACTAAGCTTAGAAACAGATAAAATGAATTCTTACATTGACTGCAGTGGATCATCTGTGTCTATAGCTTTATATAACAGGCTATCACATGGTGCAGTCTTTATCTGTCCAATCTCCACCTGTGATTCACCCGATTTGACCATGAAATACCAGCATTCGAAGTCACCAAACCTCATACTGACTAACGCTGTGATAACACCAGTGTATACTAGTCACCACGAGATATGATTGTGTTCTTGTCATGTCGGTGAATATCTTGAATCTTGATCTCTGATAACTACCACAACACACAAATCCTTGAATGGAGACTGAACAAAGCTGCATTGTGAAGGCAGGCAGGCCTCATTAGCTGCACCACATCCTTGTAACGTGATCGCCACAGAAAGTCGGACTTGTATAGAGATTCGTAACTTTGACTCACCTCAGGATCAGAAGCGCGAGTGTCAAACTACCTGCCAAAGCCACCATTGTTGACTGAAGTGACAAATGGATACCAAGGCTGCACTGATATATGACACTAGAGCACTTACTTTGAAATGGGAGCCGTTGTTGCTGGGTGATGTTGTGAACCTTGACAACATTGGTGGAGATTTGTTTTAAAGATTTGTGTTAAACTTCTCACTGAGATCTGAATGTTCTTTGCAACAGGTAGCGTAATGTGAGACTGAGTAAGAAAGATACTTTGACAGTTATGGACAGTTATGTATTGTTTGGAGTGCCTACTGAACCAGGCTGGCACCAGCCTTGTCAAGCCGTTTACTCAGCTACAGTCTTATATCAACAAGTAAATGGAGTACAGGACTCTTCCTGCTGCTCCTAACCTGAAATAAACTTCTTCTTTTCTGGGAAATTAAACATCTATTTTCCCAGCAGTTTAAAGTAGCTACTCCCATTCACTGATGTGTACTTTGTATCAGAAGTACAATCTTATTGTGAGAGCTTGCTCAGACCTCAAGGGGTTGCTTGCTTTAACTGGCAAAGAAGAAAAGTATAGTCAAGGTCACAAACGTATTTTTTTTTAAAGGTATTCTCCATTGAAATAAATTTAAAATTCTTGGCCAAATCTAGGCTGGATTATCCTGGAACTAAAATCAACGACCAAAGATGATAGTACTAAGATATCTTTGGAAAAACCTACCAGAGGCAGAGAAACAAAACTCAAGGACATATCACATCCTTCATGACAAGAATTTTATTTTCATTTTTTTTATTATTACATTTTGCATTAAATTAAAGAGATTTTTTTTCTTTACAACATACATTAAGCTGTG
Organism: Hoplostethus atlanticus; assembly: GCA_034670405.1. Classification (NCBI taxonomy): domain Eukaryota; kingdom Metazoa; phylum Chordata; class Actinopteri; order Trachichthyiformes; family Trachichthyidae; genus Hoplostethus; species Hoplostethus atlanticus. Next base: position 13,485,026 of record JAXDDX010000002.1, on the reverse strand, counting down.
AATCAGATGTTAAGGAAGTGGAGAGAGTAGGGCAAAAAACTTTGTGACATCACAATATCTTACAAGCTTACAAAGTTCAAAAGGTCGAGAAGTTGAGAAGAGAGTCTGACTCGGTTTGCATCTAGTAGCAGTGTATTATAGCAAGGGTGAAAGACAAAAAAGGCACACACCAAAGAACCTCACTGTCCACAGCAGCCTTCACAGTCAAGCCCATTTCAGACTTTAAATGTTCAAACCCCACTCTCATCACAATACTTGATGCTCCTTTACAAATTGAATGCACTCACAACTACATTTGCTTGTCTACATAGAATGGGAACACATAACATTCTGAACTTTGGCAACAGCGAAGACAGAATTTCTTGTTCACATTCTGCGTGGACATTTTCTGAGGCCTACAATCGCTAACAACTAAACATTTCTGTGCAAGAAATCTTTAGTCTTAGATCAGCATTATTCTGGGCCTGGGAAAGTAGCTGGTTTATGACACATTTGAGGGTGTAAATAGGGCCTTACAGTGTCCAAGAACCCGATCTACACTGTTGTGGTGGGAACTCTGGCCTCGTTCTGCAGTGAATTTATCCCTACGCACGAATCGTGGGTCACTTTGCCCTCTTAAGATCATAGCCTTAAATAATAGTGGGAAAATAAGTGAAACTGACCCCAGACCAGGTTATACGAGAGGCAACTTCCCCCCCGACTCCCACTTTGACTAAACCTAATCTGTTGCAAATGACCCGGTCATTTGCAACCGAACCCTGCAAGCGTCTATGTACACACATGTTAGTTGAGTTAACACATACTATTTGCCATGGAACAGCTCACGTGTCCTCGATGTTCCTCTTGAGTTAGCTGTGGATTGAGACATAGTTGGCTTTCCTCCATTGAGAAACAGAAAATTGCTTGTTATCAAGAAAACGTTACCTATCTACACACACAACGCTAAGAGAGTGCTCTGTTGATTTAGGTGTTGGGGGGACGGGGGGGTGATCAAAAAAAATCTTCATCAAGTAAAAAGGAAGTGAAAAATAGGGTCAGATTAGTATTAGTCAAACTCTCCTTGATAATGAGAGTTAGTGAAAGAGGGTAAAAACATATCTCTAAACTTGGTCAAAGTGTGTTCTCTCTTTAAAAAAGCGGGGTTAAATCAGGTACATCTCCTAATATTGATTTAATATGTCATTTCTCTTCACAGGAACCAGCCTGTTTCTGCGACTGCCTAGCCATCGAGTGTTATGATGCACATTAGAAGCCTGGAGTTGTGTTAGTACACCGGATGCTTTTGTGTCCCTCATACTGTGTGTTATTTCTGCAGTGCACCAGACCCACGTACATAGGCCCTCTCGGGTAACAAGCGTTAATTGTTCAATTAATCAGTCAATTAACCATCACTCCAATCAAACAGACAGCAAATAATGAAAGTAAAAACAAATACCAGGACTTTTAAATTGTATAAAATAGAAAATTAAAAACACTCACAACATCATCATCGACACTGCCAGCACAACATAAAGGGTTGCTTTAAGCGCATTAATGGCACAATCAGAAATTAACCACAAAGATGAGTGTGTGTGTGTGTGTGTATGTGTGTGTGTGTGTGTGTGTGGAAAGGGAAACCTCCCTCTTATCTTCCCTCTGTACTGTAAATGTGTTATGTCTAGGGACCAGAATTACAACAAGAACACCTACATTCTTTAATTGCCTTTTTATCAAACCAGGGAAATATCATGATGTAAGAAAAATAAAAATTACTACAAGGAGACAAAGTTAACAGCTATAAAAGAAAACATTGTCACTACTTTAGGGTGTAAGGCACAAATTTACATGTGGAAGAGAAACAGGCAATATAAACAGATGTTTTTTTTTTCTTTTTTTGCCTGCTTGTCTGTGTGATGCGGCTAGAGAAGATGATACGTTTCAAGATGGAGGCATCGCACCGTCACTTGCAGCGAGCTTCTTTTTGTCAATGTGCATGTGTATATGCAGGTTTCCATACTGTCGCCGTCGTCGCTGCAGCTGCTTCTCTTATTTCTTTGCAACATGCAACAGTGAGCTTTCGATGGCACCAGTGAGTCAGCAACCAATCAGGACTAACGTTACTGACTCACACAAAACCACAGTGCTGATTGGGGGGGGGATGCTCATTGGACGAGTGAAAGGGTGAGATTCAGGAAGTCCTTTTCTGATTGGTCTAAAACAATGGAGCTTCTGGTCCGTGAAGGTAAAAGTCCCTGTCTGGCACAGTTTAAATAAATATCTCCTCCTCTACACAGAGGTCACATATATCTCAAGCTGCAGAACCGCTGGGTCCCACTGAGCAACACAGTAAGACCTAGTGGACCTTTAGTCATCAAGAAAGTTCTACTGGCTCCAGTTTAATGACTTTAAATAATTTTTTTCACACTTGATTAATTCATATTAAAAGATCTCTTCTCTCTCCTCTCTCGCCGAGCCTAAAAAGTCAGTCTTATTTTTTCTTCAAAAGCACTTAATAAAAATAAATACAACAAGCTATTAGTATTAACAGTCATGTGTTATTCAGTAACCAGTACAGTAGAAGATTCTTCTGGCCCAGGCTTTCAATCAAACCCAGGCAGGACTTGATTGCTGTGTCCAGGATAGCTGTAACACTGAGAGGCTTTTCACAGTTTCCAACATTAACTCCTGCAGCTGTCTGTCCTTCCAGTCCGAGCTCAGTCTCTGGGTCCAAGTGCCTGCTTATCTTCATCCCCCAGTCCTCTCAGTACTGTACAACAATTACTCCCCCACATCTCCACACTGTCTTCTTATGTGCTTTCGCCAGCTTGATGAAGAAAACAAAATATCAGTCAAGTCCCGGTGGCTGAAGACAGCACAAACAACAGAGCCACCGTCTTGGATGCTACAGGGTGCCGTTGGATGAAATATTCAGGACAAGCATCATCTTCTTCTGTTTCAGTAGCACATGTTCCCTTGTGTGTTTTACAGGGGAACTGGGAGCCAGCCAGAGCCTGAGCTCGATGACAGCAACAAACAACGACAACCATTTGTTTATTTACATATTTATATAAAAAGAAAATGTTTTCTTAGAAAAAGTGTGTTGCATTTTCCACTGTACTGTACACTGACAAAAAAGACTAAAAGTTGATGCAAGTTGTGTTCCCTGTTCTTTCTTTCTTTCAAAAAAACCTCTCACCACTGTCCGTTCATGTTGGACTGGCTGGCTAACTAACTGACTATGTGCAGGAGTCACTGGACTTGACTTTTGTCGAGAGCGAGACTATGGAGGGTTTGGGCGGGACGTCGGGCTTGAGATGTTTGATCCCCGTTCGAGGCAGTGAACCATAGGAGCTCATTCCAGGCTGCCGCGACAGAGACATGCCCTGTGCTGTCATGTGTATGGAGTCTACCCTCTGGGGGGCAGGGGGCGGGGTCTCCACACGGTTGAAGCTGTGATGCCGCGCCAGGTGGGAGGAGTTAGACGAGTTGGTGTTATGCTTCTTAAGGGCGGAGGATCCAGAAGCGGATGATCCCGATCCTTTCCGGAGCCCGTAGACTGAGGAGTGGACCTCCAGGCGTTTTCCCATCTGTGGGACAGCAGGAGGGATTGTGAGGGAGGCCTCTCGCTGGGGCACACGGGGTGGCAGGACCCCATCTGGTTCCACCATGTTGAGGTTGTGACAGGGGCTCTTCACTGTCTTGTACTCCAGGGTGGCCCCCTGGTCGTCCATGACACTGTGGCCCAGGCTCAGGTCACTGCGGTGGGGCTGTTCCACGTATTCGTGCTGATAGGCCTGCTGGTGCTGCTGGAGGTGGGGCTGGAGCTGGTGCTGGTGCTGTGGCAGAGGCAGGACTACCACACTGGGGATATGGCCTGGAGAGGCCCTCAGGGGCAGGTCTGTAGGGATAACAGGGGAGCCCATGGGTGGGATGTCCTTCGTACAAGCATTGATGAGGTTCTGGTTCCTCTCCCACTCACGGCTACCCCGGCTGGGCTTACGGCGGGGTTGCATGGGGGTGGATTCAGGCGTTGGCAGAGCGGCTAGGTCCAGGTGATGCTGGTCTGCTTTGATCAGCATCTTCCCATTTTGTGTCAGTCTCCCATTGTGCATCAAAGGGGTGAGGATGGCCTCGGGGCGGCCATCTTTAGCCTGCGTCTCAAACAGGCCCGTCAGTTTGGTCACACTGTTCATGGATCCACGGCGGGAGTGGAGGTGGTGGCTGTCCTTTTCCTTGCGGCCTGTCAGGTCTATGTCTCGGCGCCGGTGGTCGCAGACACAGTAGACGATGATGCCAGAGAAGATGGCACCCATGGCAAAGGCCAGGATGACAGCGATAGCCAATAGGGTCACGGGAACAAGCTGGTCACGCCCCTTCTGGTAGCTCTCACGGATCACGCCTGCAGGGAGAGGTGGAGATGATGTTCAGAATGACAGAGGGATAGTCTGTAGAAATGATATGGTTGGTGTGCATTGTAGGGACCTGCCTGGGGAAGGTAAGAAGCACATTGTCGCAATAAAAAAAAATAGGAAAGTTAAATTACGACAATAAAATAATATTTTGTGAGGAAAAAGATTAGAGGCTTGAATAATTTCATAAAAACTATGCAGAAGCATTTATCCCATCAGGAGGAACCTTTTCAAAATTGACATAAATGGTAGAGCTTTAATAACAACATTCAATATTTCTCAGAAATCCAATCTTAGACTCAAAATATGTTTTGGCGGGGTTATTATGATTCATGTTTTAAATCCGAGATAAAACCTTCTGCTGAAATGAAAAAGATATGAGCAGAGATAAAGCAGCCTGCAATACCCAATCCCTTTCTTCTCATAGATGCAAATAGGACGCTTTTCATAAAGCTCGGATCCGATCTCATAAATCACAGAGAATACATTAAAAAGCCTCTGATTAGGCATTAAATCCAATGAGCTGTGTCATCAATGTCTTCTGAAAGCGCCACTTTCAAGGACTAGCAAAGACAGCCTGTGATACGGCCAAATAAAAGATAATTCAATAAAATGCTATGAAGTATTCCAGTGGTGGGAGAGTGGGAGCGGCGGGTCGTGCGCAATAAAATGGGGTTGACAACAATCTAACACATGTGCATGAAAAGCACACTCATACACACGCACACGCACGAACACATGCATCTCCACCCACACACACACACGCACACAGATGATAACCTCCAGCCTGTTGATGAATGTGGATATCTAATGCAGCGCTGCGTTCCTTGGGTTACACACACCAGTCCACACCAGAGAGATTTATAACGCGCTCACACATGACCTGTGGCCAACACAGATCAGTTACCGCAGACAGAGGATTAGGCAGGTGGGCTCTGTCATGTAAAAAGCTCCCACGTTCTGCTGCTGCATTTGTGCTATGATCACGTGGCATGTGTTGTCTCATATTGTGGTATACGCGATCCACTGTACAGAACATATACAGGTATAAAACTTACAAAAAACACACTGTTGCACAATGTCTGTATCCTGAAGAATCAACTTGTTGAGAGATTGTGATTTCCCCATTGATGCTGGTGTATGTTTTTAACAAAAGGGAAACTAAGTTTAAGCTTTAAATTACAGTAAAAAAGGCGGTAAAATTCAGGATGGAAAGTTTCAGCCATTTTGGACATTATGACATGTGGTACAATAACTTGAATCCCTCCTCTCAGTGTTCACCTACTATACAGTAGAGGTGTGTTCTAGTAGTAGAGTCCTATGTGGGAGTTTGTATCACAAGTTACTGACAAATTAGAGTTTTTTTTATTACTCTAGTTCTCCACAATGATGTCAAGAATGGCTACAGATCTGTATCATCATTTCTTAAAACTCATTTTTATATAATTACCTTTATTGGTTGTTTTTGAGCTCCCGTTTATGACCGTTTATGATGTTGTTTTTGTGTCTCGTGTTATTGATTTTCACAGTTGCTTCTTTATCCTTTGCAAAGTTCTTTGTAACTGTGTTTTGAAAAGTTCTATATAAATAAAGATTATTATTAGTAGTAGTAGGATAAAGAAATTAAGAAGAAAGAAAGAAATCATTTGACCACATAAATCTATCTCGCTTCATGACAAGGGACCTAAATTGTAGCAAATCATCTCAATTTTAACACAACAAACAGTTTACACCACAAAACACCAAACGCCACACTTTTGCTCGCAAATCAACATGAAAATATATTTTAATTCGCCTTGTAATTTTTTCAAAAAAGATGCCGCAAAATTAAGTGGTCGTTGCAAAAAAAAAAATCCTGAAGCGGCGGGTTAATCGTGTTTAGGCTTTTCAGCTTGGCTGTGTCACCGAGGACATACTCAGAGACTATCTGTGTCTCTTCAGCAAGACGTAACGCAGACACAGAGACAGCGGGGTAATCTGTTCTCATGGAACCAAAATCCAGGCTCTGTTAAAGTAACATCCATAATCCTTACTCGCTGCAGTCATACTTCATTAGCCCTAAAACATGTCTTAAAACCCATTTTCCTAGCCGAAATAAAGCACTAAGCAATGCCTCACTCAAATCATTAATTCTGAAGCGCAACCCGGATAAAAAAAGAGACGTTACTTATGCTTTGGTCATTCCTCGTTGACCGTAAAAACGTGTCTCTTTGGCTACAATAGAGGGCTTTACACCGTACAGCTCAGCCATACCTCATTCATTGCTTAACAAAAGATTTTAAAACTTCTTCTCTGGGAAAAACAGTTTCTTATCAAGGATGTGTCCCGCTGTATAGATAGTGTGAGAAGTGATGAGTGTTATCTGTGGTGAAGTATTAATGTTTGACGTGCATTACGCTGTGGACTCGGGTGACTAAACGCCCTGCCCGCCTGAGACAACATCTGCTTCCCATCTCAGTACAGTAACATCTGAGAACCAGGGGGATACTTTTCCTCGTTGCTATCTTTCATTTTGCTGGCTTTCTTCTTCGTCCTCGGTTAAATCTTTCTTTTCTTCCACCTTCTGCCACTTATCCCCTGTGCAGAACAATGAATCACTTTTCTGACTTTCTTCTTGATTCCGGGTGTTTTCTTTCACACCTGTTCAGCTTCCATATGGTAACAGTTCTCTTCAATGGAAACAGGGAGGACTGTAATTATAACCTTGTGGTCTTCATGAGTTATCATCCTTTGACAGAAATGGCAAGTGGCGATGGGCACTGTTTGAGACGTGCTGGGTTGAACGTTTCTCTCTGGGAACAATAAAAATGTGTGTGTGAGGAGGTGAGGAGCCCTGAAAATCTCAACTAAAACGAAACGAAAAGATTTTGGCAAATCTCTCTTTTTTCCGTAACCATTGCTAAATGTAAATACATCCATCCATCTCTCTCTACGGTGCTTACATCCTGAAAGAACAAGTACAAACTGTTAGGAACTTTCGTGACACTGAATTTATTGCCATTAAAGGTTAACTTTCCTTGGCCGCTGACTTGTATTTCAAATTGAATAACATAGCCTGAGGGCAGTGGGGCCGAGAGGATTGTCCGTTCTGGGTGAAAGGAGGCGAGCTGTGGGGCTGGATCTTTGTCTTCTATCCCAGGCGTGGGAGTCCAGGCTAAGGCCTCTTTAGCCTGGATGGGTCTCTCGCTCTCTGTCCTTCTTTTTCTTTCTCTCTTTTTCTCACTTTTTCTGTCATAAGAACACACACACACTCACACACACACACACCCAGTTCCCTTGCTGGTCCAGAGAGTTTTGGGGGTGTTTAAATACAACCTACCCCAAGGCCTTGAAAAACAAAAAAACCTTTGAAAATTTCCAGCTTTCATGTATGAGCTTGATTGTTTCACATCCTCACATCAAAGAGAATGAGAGTAGCCATAGAGGACATTGTGGCTGTCTCTGTCAAATCAGAGGACTTCAGGCTTTTAAATCAAGGTGGCTACGCCGCTTCACACTCATTTGAGACCCATTTGTCACCACGCAAATCCATTGGGAAACTTTGTAAAACTTTCACAACTTGACCTTGGAAAGTATCACAGTGTTGTTTAGATTCATTGATTTTCTCCTTTAGTCTCTTCTTGTTGGATTCAGACTCCACAGTGACTTATAATCAACTTTTCGCTCTCCCCCAGAATGCATTGCAAGATGCCCTGCAGATCGACGCTTCTCTCAGCAGTTGAATTGATCTGAATTTCATACCGCCTCAGGCCTCAACATTCAGATATTAAACACATATCTCAGATACTGCGATATTTTTCGCTGTCAAAACAGCCCGGGTCGCTCACTTACACAATTAGAAACATTGTAATCTGGTGTGACTGGAACTTGTGAACTCTTTCTCTCCCTCTCTCTCTCTCTCTCTCTCTCTCTCTCTCTCTCTCTCTCCCTCTCTGACACACTTGCACACTCTGACTCTCTTTTAATCTCTTCAGAAGCACCAACTGACTTAAGCCCACAGAGCTTGTCTTTGTGTGGTGTTGGGAACACTTCAAAGGCAGTTTAACATCACAGGGAGGTCATGGAGAGGGCCGTAACCTCCGACTACAAGCCATTACACACAAAGACATTGTCTGCAAATGATAAACATCTCAATCGGACTTTAACTGCGCTCAATAATGTGTCACCGCCCCATGTTGAAAGCCGGGAGAGTGGCTTGTGACAACAAAAATAGATACAGGATCAATTGGGTGGAAGATAAGATGAAGGAGAGGGGGTTACATGTGGTGGTGTTCCTGTTTTAACCCCAGTTGAAGGATGCTGATCTATGGCTTCGTCTTATGAGACCCTTTCAGAATCCACTGGACAAACAAGGCTGTTTTTCTTAGTTCCTGAAAACGTTACATTTTTTGGAGATACAAGGTTTTAACAGAACAGCGTCGATGTACTTCACAGGAACGAGTGATCCCTTTGAAAGTTGGGAGTCACTTTCAGGGGCCCGAATGTTTCTCCTTATTCTGAGAGGAGGTTGCGGTTTAGACGATGACAGCAATTCATTATGTTGTATTGAACCCCCAGTCAGGATGTTATCTCGTTAAGGCGTGTGTATGTTTGCGTTCTGAAAGCCACTTTACTCGCAAACTAAATGTTGTTATTCAGAACGAAAGCATTCATCAGACAATTATGAGCACTGCATGCTGATGAGAGAGTTAAAATGTAATTAAACGCCTAATTATGTCACCGTGCAACTCAGGTGTTACACCAGTGTACCAACCTCTCCACCTCCATGCAGACATACGGGGGTTTCTCATGGGTAATCAGCTCAGATCTAATCGCCATGGCAACATTTCCCATCACCTGCATTACTTGATGAAGTACTAACATGTATTCATGGGTAATATACATATTAGGAGGCACTGCACTATACGGATAACACAATTACAACAATTAATCTAATTATTTCTCAATTTCATTGTCATGTGAAAACCTTGTAACTCAAATTTGGATGATTTTCGTGTTTTAAATTCAGATCGGTTGAGAAGAAATTGGATTAACTCAAAAATGCATGACTGTCAAGCTAAAAACAATGCTGGTTTTCTTCATTTGTGAAAAGCTGACATTTTGTAGAAAGAAGGTTTTCATTTTACAGCTGCAATTTCCAAGATTAGCTCCCCGACAAAGAGTGCATAAAAGGTTGAACACCGTCTGTGGAGAAACAATTTAGCCTGAACTATTGTCCACAATATATCCAGTCTTCATGCGTCACCATTATACAGATGGTGACCTATTGTATTTAATCAAGCTATCACTGATGAAAGCCTGTGGTGGTTGATTGTGCCCTGCATGTGGCAATTCAGTCAGTTATAAGTGATTTGGATGCTGCAGGAGTCCACAACCATTCATAATCGGAGCTCAGTTTGATATGAAATACCTAGTACCAGGGGAAACTAAGAAACAGCTTGTATCCACTTGATGAATGAGTCACTCTGGGGCATAGCGGCCCTGAGAGAGTTTCAATTCAAAGTAGAAAAAGACAACTGAATGTTGCTCAAACCTTGTGTGAAGCAACATTGGCGAGAGGTCTTACCAAACTGAAACATGGCAAAGGAAACAGCGTTTGTGCTGCGTAGAAAACAAAACCAGTCAGGACAATAAGTCCAACCGAGGAAGGATATTATAGTTATATTATAGTGCTTCTGGTTTGACGTCAGTGAGGGAAGTGAGCAACACAGGGAACACATCCAATCCACTGTTTTGATTATGATTCACAATGAGCTGTGAATGATTCATCAGCCTCATGCCTGCTACCACCGTGGTCTGTAAATCATGTTGTTAGTCAAATAGCATACGTTTATAAAATACAGGAATACTACTGGATTTATAGGATTGATTCAACTATGTGACTTTATTATTGGTTTCTTTGTTTTGCTGTGCTACAGTGCAGCCTTCCTGCCCTGACTGACTAATAACAATACCCCGAGGGAGGAACGTGTTCAGGCCATCAAGACATTTGGCATGAGGTAGAAATTGGCATCCCTGTGAGAGGGGTCATACTCTGCCCCTATCATGCCAGTCTCACCTTGGCACACAGGTGTCAGAGAGCTGCCTGCAGCTGAAAATAACCCCCTCGGAGTAGCTGTCAGCCAATCGTTACTACTGTGAAATCCTGACATGGAGGGAAATCATATTCCTGAATAAACTACCTCTCATCTGGCCAAGAAATATCTTTCTCTGTTGAAGAAACGTCTGAAATGAAAGGCTGAAACACCACAGTGTCTACGGAATATATACTCAAGATTAAATTTGACCGAGATGTGAGCACATTCCCTCCATCGTCTTCAGCGGAGAGATACTGTGAGTTTGAAGATTTTCATTTTAAGATCGTCATCCCAATACTGTTTCATTGTAAATGTATTGTGGCAGCTGGAGGTGAGGTGAGTTAGTCGGGTGGACATACAGTAGAAAGCAAAGACTGTGCAGAGTTAGAACCGTGGTTTAATGTGAGAGGGATAGAGAGAGACACTGTGGTTTCCTTCTCCACTCTGTTCAGCTGTCTCTCTATATCTTGCTCCCTCTTTCATTCACTTTCTCTCTCTTGTTTAATACTGAATCTGTCTGTCAGTCTATTTATCTCCCTTCTATCTCTCTGCCTCTCCTTCCAACCCTCGCTGTTCCTGCCTTCCCTCCTGTTGCTAAATCTTTATCTTGCTCCTTCCTTACCACTCTCTCTCTCTCTCTCTCTCACTAATTTCCCTCCCCCATTTCCCATGTGTCTTTCCCACCTCACCTATCCTCTAGTCTTTCTCTCCATGCCTCTTTCCTTCCACCTCTCCCCTCTCCCTCCCCCCCGCTGGATAGCTTCTGTAATGAACCCATAAATTGGAGCAACACAGCGATGGCTACAGGTCGGGTTGGGGGAGGGATGGACAGGGGAGGGTAGAGGCGAGGGGGGAGGGGGGAGGGGGGGTGAGAGAGAGAAAGAGAAAGAGAGCAGGGATTCATTCCTGCAGACAGGGGAAGAGATATGACTCCAGTTGGAGAAGAGACTGGGAACGGAGAAAGGGGCGCAGAAATGGAGGAGGAAGAGGGAGGAGAAGAGGGGAGAGGCCTGGGGAGGGGGGGAGGCGGGGGAGGGGGTTGCGCCATAAATTTGGTCAGGAATCCATTTGCACTAGGTAAGGTATAGCCTTGGAACATGCCATCCCAGTCGGATGAGAGGTCCTGTGGAAGGGAGACTGATCACAATGGCAGCAGATGGTGGAAGTGGCGGTGGTGGCGGTGTTTGGAGAGGGGGGGGAAGAGGTTGAGAGATGGGAGAGGAAAGAGGAGGAGGAACAGGGTTACGGTGGAGAGGTGGAAAATATCGCACTGACAGATGAGGGCCAGCCAGCCAGACAGACAGACACAAACACCAAGCTCAAATGTACTGTGAAAACACACGCAGCCACCTGGCATCCGTCATGTCCCCACTGGAACGCTGGATAATGATGCTGTTGGGTGCTAAATATCCTCCGTGTGTGAATGCTCATCACTTTGAAGCATTGCTAATTGCTCCGGTGGTGATAGGCTAATACATATTGGCTGCACTGTAATATTCATTAGCAGATAAGATCCCACAATGACTCAGCCGCAAATGGAAAAGTTACCGAGTCATTCTGATTTCTTTTAAAAATCGGAGTGAAGCTCCCAAACAACTTTCGGGACGTGTAAATATTTCATTTTGCAGTCAAGCACAACAAACTTTTACTCAACTTGTGAAATTAACAGTACAGATACTTTTTTTTATTCCTCCTGTAAAATAAGCTGAGTTCATCTCTGTGGGGCTCATTTAATTTAGTGTCTAAATCCATAATCGTCTCTGTGTATTGGCTCAATCTCCACTTTCGTGTATGCAGTTTGCTAGTACAGTTTTCACAGTACAGTTGACACCTGAAGCCATTCACGTTGAGGGCGAGAGGAAGGAAGAGGAGGCAGGATGGGTGGAGAGGGAAATGAACACTGTTGACTGTGGCGCCAATTTGCCATGCTGTAAAAGCATTAAGCTGCATGGAGGCAAAATTGTGCTTAATACCATCAAAGCAATCAAAGCAGGAAAAAAAGGCAAATATATAAATAGCAAAAGAAAAACAACAACACATGGTCTCAAACCAAGCCGTGCAAAATATCAAGAAACCAACAAAAACCAGACACATCTCATCAGAGCTTTCAGAGAAAAAGGAAAAAAGAAAACAGACTGTAGAGCTGAAATTGAAATAGAACTAATAAATACTGAAACAAGCTGCAAAGGTGTCATATCAAATAATAATAATACAGAAAAAAACAGCGAGAAGCTTTTGTTTTGAAATGTGGAGCCTTGTTGCGGTTACCTGAGCGGCAATTCCCAAATAAGGGAAAAGGTCCCGTTAACAGAGAGGTCCTTAACGAGCTCCCTGGAAGTATTTTGGTTGCCGGGCAGCTTTTTAGCTTCCTTTAGGAACAATGACCCTCTCCGTACACAGCAGAGCCCTGTTACACCTGCTCAGGTAAAGGCAACAAGGTGAGCGGCAGCATGTTGTGATGCTGGCTGTAGGCATGCTGTCTGAAGTCTGCCACCATTGTGCTTTGATCTACCTACTGGTGCCTTACTGCTTCCAGCTGACATGCTGCAATGATCCCCCTCCCCCCCCCCCTCCTCCTCCTCCTCCTCCTCCTCCCTGGAGATATTATTAGATACTAGGATGTGTGAGGTATAAGAGATATTGGAGCTAAAACATTATCAATAAAGTGTTTTTAGCCTGTTGAATCACCAGAATGCCCTAACAGTGCTTTAATTATGATGGTGTCTGAATAGGACCACTCAAGCACATTTAGCTTATTATTTTATTATTATTTCAATGATTATTATTTATTTATTTCTGTAGATACTTCAATGCCAACGACCTCACCTTAGTCTCTTTATATATGGAGCGAGAGAGAGAGAGAGAGAGAGAAGCATACCTACCAGGCAAGCGGCCATGGCAAATCACCATTATTAACAATCAATAACTTCCCATCGCCATGGTGACACTTCTCTAATAGCGTGAGAGGCATGTTGCATGTGGTTTTAACGGGATCTGTAATGGGAGTGTCCGTTTAATTAAGGGACAAAACATGGATGAACGGCGCTGCAGTGGCCTCTCTCTCCTTCCATGTCACCCTCCTCATTGCTTTTCCTTCTCTCTCTCTCTCTCTCTCTCTCTCTCTCTCTCTCTCTTTGTCTCGTTTATCCAGAGAGCTGTCCTTGAGGCGATACAGCATTAGGCAGGTTGTTAACACAGGAGAAAAAGGGCGTTCAATGTCATGTCACTGCGTCTCAAAGCATGACAGAGCTCGGGCCGGGGCCATCTTCTCCTGGAAATAAATACATTGCAATCTTCCTTTTGGGAGTGTAATGGTCTGGATATTACATCTCCTGCGAGACATTATAGTCCACGGCTAATAAATCTAGCTCACGGCGTGTGCGTGTGAGTGTGTCTTAATGACTGCTCAACACCTGTGTGCCTATGTATGTACGTGTGTGTGCATATGTATGTCCATGTGTGTGTGTGTGTATGTGTGTTTGAGTGGGGAGGTTATATGTTTGGCGTGAGGCAATTTGTCCCCCAGAGAGAGAGTGATTCACTCCCTCTACACCTCGTCAGCTGGAAGCAGCCAGGCAGTGGTAAATCTCAATTACATGAACCCCTCCCCTCCCTCCCTCCCTCCCCTCTCCCTCCCCTCCCTTGCCACAGGTGACAATGGACCCAATTGACTGTTCATTGTTGTGTTCCAAGGCTTACCATTGGCTTCGGGCTGAGTCTGAGAGGGCACGGCCATGTAGGGGTCCTCCCCTTTGTCTGAGCTCATGGGGGGGTCCTTCCGCTCCACCATGCGGCCCCGCCCCAGGGGGCCTTCTGCGGCCTCGGGCAGGGCGGAGGTGGGGAGTGGGAGGGTGTGGTGGTGGTGGTGATGATGGTGGCCTGCCGGACACAACACAGGTTAACTAAGGCTACGTCCACATGGTTTCGTGTCTAGCGTTTTTGAAAAGCTCGCCGTCCACACTAAACCACCAAAAACGTCCCGCTCATGCCTGGATCAAGTGACAATAGGACGTCATCGCTTTCAAAAGTCTTCATTTTCGCCGTCCACACTACAACGCCAGGTCGGCAAATTCATCCCCTTGGTAGAGCGTTTTCAGAAAGCGGCGGTGTGGCGTGGACCGGAGGCCGAAACGGAGAGATAAACATGTGGTTTCACATTTAAAGGGCTTAGTGTGGACGTGGCCTCAGGCTCAGGGCAGACACAGTCAGGCTTCAATGCACATGAGCACATGCTAGCAGGAAGGCAGGCACACACACACACACACACACACACACACACACACACACACACACACACACACACACACACACACATACAGACACAAGAAAGTTGGGCGCACAAATCCTTCTCTCCCTTCACTCACACAAACAAGGACAACTGCTGGGCTGTGTGAGGCAACAACGTGTCTCTCCCTGGTGACCCTGGGCCACTCATTAGCAAGTGTGTGTGTGTGTGTGTGTGTGTGTGTGTGTGTGTGTGTGTGTGATTCTCCAGAGCGATGTGACCTCTCTCTCTCTCTCTCTCTCTCTCTCTCTCTCTCCTCCTGTTGTCACTCACATGTCACAGTTCCTTTAGGCCTGTCACAGCAGAGCAGAGTACAATCATCTCCCTCACCATCACCGCGGGGTGCCTACCTTTGATATGAAGGGCAGGAGGAGAACTGCTTCCCTCTCCTCTCCCCTGCTCTCGTTCTCGTTCTCGTCCCTTTCTGTTAAACCTTCAACTTCAATCTTCAATCTTGTAGCACTACTCCATTCACTTTGATGTTACTGTTAACCTGTCTCCACTTCTCCAACTCGTGATGGAGGACATCTTTTTTCTTCTATCCTCTACTCCCATCTTCTTCTTCTCTTCTCCTCCTCTCCCCCTCCACTCCGGTCTGTTTACCAGTATTTCTCCAGTCTATTTACTTTCAATCATCAGAAAGTACGTCGTTAAGAGTTAATGAATTTCCTCTGATCTAACTCTATGCACTGTAATTCAATTCCTTGATGACTGTCTGGACTACCGGCCGACGGTTGGACGGGGTATCATAACACAGATAGGAAGTTTTAGCGATGAAGAGAATATAACAAGGGCAGTAGACAATAGATGCCTAATGGATGTTTCCCTGGAAATGAATGGAACATCATATCCAGTATTACATGTTTCAGTTTTTGATATTACTCTACAGAGCGTTGTTTCCTTTCTATTTTCATCATCTCCATCTATCGGTGTGTCTCTCCACTTATTTACCCATCTGTCTGTCCGCCTGCGTCTGCCTTTCTGTCTGATCCATCCCCCTTTTTCTATCGCTAGGCTGAATTTGTGTGTATTACCAAGCTCTCTCTGTTGAACACGGCGGTGTATTTCTGAACCATGCTAATCACATTACCGTCCCACATCCTTACACTTAAGCCACAATGTACAATTCAGTACGAGCCATCTCCGCTGTGAGTTATAGCGGTTGTTTCAGTACAGTACGTAAGCCGTGCGAAAAAAGAATCTTCCCCAGATAAAGAGTGACAACACTTTAATCAACGGGGCCTGTGGGACTTTGCCCCCAATTCCCTGTAAACCATTTTAACACACTCTTTCCGGTGAGGGGGGGGGTGACAGGAGTGTGTGTGTGTTTGTCTTCTGAATATGTGTTTTAGCGCATGTTTGAAGAAGGGGCCATTTAAGGGGGCTAACGCTGATGCTGTTGGTAGACTATGCACAGGAGACAACCCCCCCACACACACACACACACCCCACAACCAACCACCCACACACACAACACCAACCGAAGCCTCCTCCTCTGTGTGGCGTGGCAATCATTAATATGATTTATTTAACTATTGGCCCAAGGCTGAGAGATTAGTGTGACAGGCCTATTTTATAATTCATTCCCCCACCGCCAGGGGAAGTGCAATTCAGGCAGATGACACACATAGAGCGAGCGGGGGGCTCGGAGGCGCAGCTCCTCCGTGGATCGGGGAAAAAGAAAAACGAAACTGCCGACGGATGCACATCCCTCTCTTTCTACAGATTAAAAGAGAGGCAAGCATGTCTGGTCTGGAGCGGAGAGGGGAAGAGCATGAAAAGGGGGCATTTATTTATCTTCAAATCCATATCACCCGCCAGCAGACAGACAGTGGGGCTGGGGCAAGAGAGTTTGTTAGGGGGGTGTAAACTGGGTGTTGTCTGTGTGTGTGTGTGTGTGTGTGTGTGTGTGTGTGCGTCTTTCAAAATACACAGCCAAGCCTGTGGGAGCATATTCAGCACTATGGGGGTGCACACCAACACAGATGCTTTCTTAGTGACCCTGTATCTACAAAAGGATGGAGCATCACAGCGGGGGGGTACAGCCACAGGGGGTGAGAGAGGGAGTTAGGCGATCTGGAATGACTTCAAAATAGCTATTCTGGTCATTCCGTATGGATCTGACTGTTTTGATCTGGCAGCTGCAAGGTGTGTGTGTGTGTAAGTGTGTGTGTGTGTGTGTGTGAGAGAGAGAGAGAGAAATTCACGGAAAACCACGTGAATGTGCTTCCTGATTAGAGAGATGGGAGTGTGTATGTGTGTGTGTGTGTGTGTGCGTGCGTGTGTGTGTAGGTGTGTGTGTGTGTGTGTGTTTATCATTACTTAAAAAACCTTAAATGAGATCAATCAGCCACCTAGATACACTGTAGACTCTCACTGAGGTGTGATTGTGACATTGTGTCGACTGATTATGAGCCAGAGATTAAATGTGTGTGTGTGTGTGTGTGTGTTTAAATTCTCCTTCTGGTGTAGAAGCAGTCTTGAGTGTGTGTGTGTGTGTGTATACGACGGAACAATGCTTTCTTGCGATTGGCAGAAACACGTCTGATCTCTCCCCCCACTCTCAACAGTTTAATCTCTCTCTCCCTCTGTCAACAGATGTGCTATTAAGACGACGTGCACGCTGATGCAACCCTTCACCACCAAGCCCCTCATCACCAAACAACCAGATCCATCTAATCAGCCGAGCAAAGGTCAGGGCTAATCGATGCTATTGGACAGGGAGGGGAGGAAGGAGGAGGAGCAGGGCAAGGCGAGGAGGCAGAGGAGGTCTAATAGAACTAATTGGATCAGAGGTTGACGTCAAGTTTCTATCTACTGTTCTGATATTTCACTCTGAACTACGGGGGGGAGGCTGGATGGGAGAAAGGTGAGATTGACTGACCATGCTGCACCGTTTCATTACCTTCATAAGTGGCCTGAACGTCTATTAAAAAAGAAGGAATGGGATGAAATTCAGTTAAAACCTCAAGTCGTTAATAACCGTCCTGTTGGAGATGTGGGCGGAGTTTTCATTTCTTTAAAGGGGGGATGATCGATTGATTGGATGAAGGGGCGGGGCTGAAGTTAAGTCAGTGGGAGATGAAATGCAGTTCTGTCTTTTATTGGACTACCTTTTTACGTGGGATACTTACCATTCAGAGCCACGAAGGTATCTAGAAAAAAAAAAGAAAGAAAGAAATGAGGGGAGAATGTGTTATTGCTTGCAGAGGTAGAGGAGGCCCACACTTTAACATAATCAGAAGCCATGACTTTTAGAGTAATTCAAAATCGACTTGCTGCTCGATGCGCTCCCTGGATTCTAATCAGTCGTGATCTATATGGCTTATACAGCTAATGAAGGTCCGACGCTACGGCCTCCCTCGACCACATATACTGATGAAATTGAAAGCAGGAACGTGCGCAGCCCTCGTGTTCTCTGGGTAAAGAGACTAAATTGAGATGAAATGAACTGAGATGAGTGATTTCATGTCAGAGAGTAAACAGATTCGCAACAAAACACAGATGCACATTTTTGATTCACAATGTGGACATGAAGGCTAAACACACATGATCCATAGGTGCCTGTGTGGCTCTATGTACAGTAAAAGAGACCTCCAGGGGTCTGGGTGGAGCTGGAGGATGGGGTTGTGGGCCCTTGTGCCTTGTGTTGTGTTTCAAAATGAGCTCCGCGACAGCTTGTGAGTAAAATCCCATCCCTGTGCGACGCCGAATGTTTGTGTTGCGCTGCAGAAGGAAACTGGTCCTTGCCCTATGGGACACAACACTCTTACTGAGCCCCACCAAGGCCGGAGGACCAGAGAAGCAGCGGGGGGAAGGAGAGAAAAGGGTGAGAGCCGAAGGGGACAGATGGATGGAGGAGGCTGAAAGAGAGGATTGTGAGGGCGGGAACAGACGGGGGAGAAAAAGGTGACAGCAGTGAAGAGGGGAACGGAGGGCCGAGGGAAGAGGGAGACCGAGTTAACAGAGAAAGGAGGAATGGGGGGGGAAAGAGCCTAGAAGAGAGAGGGAAAGATGGAGTGAAGAGGGCCTGCTTACTTTGGCAGTCTCCCAGGCCATCTGTGTTACCATGCTCCACGTCCTGCTCAAAGGCTGATCTGCAAGGAACAGAGACGTCATGGTCAGCAGCTGAAAACAGGCCGGGCCATGCAGGCACACCACACCTAACAAAGTCACAAAGCTAGTACAGACGCACCACCGAAC
This sequence comes from Hoplostethus atlanticus, assembly GCA_034670405.1. Lineage (NCBI taxonomy): Eukaryota > Metazoa > Chordata > Actinopteri > Trachichthyiformes > Trachichthyidae > Hoplostethus > Hoplostethus atlanticus. Next base: position 13,466,073 of record JAXDDX010000002.1, on the reverse strand, counting down.
ACAAGGGCAGGCTACAGGAAACTCAGTACTGGAGCAACATCAAACAATACCTAGCAAGAACCCGAAGGCCTAAAGTCACTCTGTATGAAGAATGCTGGACAGGCTAGTAAAGCCATAGCTGGCACAGCGTCTCAATACTAGTGGATTTTACTGTAATAGAAATGTGTTCGCTTGTGTAAAGCATCCAATACATTCTACTTTTTGGTGAATCCTTTCTCCTATTTCTCAGTATCTGACTACAACTTAGTTCTCTAGATGCAGTATAGATATGGAGCTATAGTCCCAATCACATGGCCCAGGGCAGTGAGGGGTAACCATGCTTGAGGGCCATCATATGAGAGAGAGAGAGAGAGAGAGAGAGAGAGAGAGAGAGAGAGAGAGGTTAAGAGGTGTTATTTTCTGAGGCAAGCTGTACTGAGACCTGTTTTTTCCTGAAAGACCACCAAGCAGGCAGTAAGGAGATCTGTGAAACGGAGCGGACCAACTGTCAACCAGGATCACAGTCACGCATGACAGCTTCTCGCAGTCCTCCTCAACACTCCTCACGCCTCACTCCTCCTCCTCCTCCTTGTCCACCCACCTCTCATCTACCTCACCCTCCACTGGTCACAATCATAGCATGAAGGAGGGGAATCATTTTCCAAAACCACACCACTCACCCCTATCCCCTGATCACAGTCAAAAACATGGACATGATAAAAACCAGGGGAAAATGAGGACATGTACAATACTGGAGAGGAAAATGCCCTTGAAATACGATGTCTGGCATTTCAGATATTCTGCGAAAGCCCAAAAAAAAAAGGTTTTAACTCGCAGGGTGCTTGAAAGGTGAATCATGAATTGTAAACAGGTATCAAAAACAAAGTCAAGCACAACTTAACATATTCATACGGTGGGGATAATTGAAAAATGATGCCTCCATTTACCATTAGTCATTTTCCAACGTCTCATAGATCCTTCACTGGAGACATTTTACCCCCTTGATAAGCAAATTCCCTTGAAAAACAACCAGAATAGCAACAACAACAACAACAACAACAAGAGCAGCATCCTCTCCTCATATCTGGGGGTTTGTTTAATCTGCTTATCATCCACAGTCATAATCGCAAAGCAGACGCAGAGTTGCACAATTAAACCTGCCTAAGCACAAAGGCCATCAAAGCACTCCTGGCATCTAATGGATTTCATTATGGGACCCCCTTACCCCGCCCCGCCCCGCCCAGAATGTTATGTGGCTTCTTTGGCAAGATCTCAAAAACACTTGCAACCTTGAGGTCATGGGTTCACGTCCCGCTGTGATCTCACGCGGTCACATTAAGGCTGTGCAGTACAGACAGTAACATCATGCATGAATGAAGGTCTACTCAGCTGAACCCGAGGTCACGGCTGTAAATCCCACCGGCCCCCACAGAGGAAACCCTCGGTTAAGGGTTCAAATCCCAATGGTTCAAATCTCACCTACGCGTCTGAAATATGACACTGTGTCAGGACGTGATGCTGCAGTCGGTTCAGCTCAGGGTTCTCCAGGTCCCAGTGAAACCACGTAATGCATTTTTAAATCAGATTCACACTCTCTACTGTATGTGTCTTAAAAATAGAGGCAGCCGAGGGCCACATTTTTACATTATCTTGCATCAGATGTGATCATTACGCGAAATCACGTGAAATGCGTGGCGATACAGAGGGGACGTGGCTGCTAAAATGCAGGTCGGGCATAACAGCATCAATGATTCATGTCAGACCTGAATGGGTGGCCGGGGATTTGAGACGTGTGCATAATGCTTTCAGAAAGTTGGCCTTGATTCATCTAAGAATACCTCAGCTCAGGCTTATCAGGGCCTCAGCTGGTAAGAAAGTGGTATATCTGTCCAGTTTACATGATAATAATGATGATACCTGATCGTGTGCCAACAGGGGAGTGACTGGGGGACCATATTGCAGGTGACCAGAGTCCAAGCTGTTTATAGGCAGTAGGTATAAGAGGCATAACTCCACATGGGAACGATGGCATGCTGGTGCCAAGACCAGATGGAAGAAGAGGGGGAGGGGGGGAGGGGGCAGGGGGGAGGAGGCAGCATACGAGAAAAGAGGAAGAATACGTCAAAGCAAAGAAAGGGGATGGATAGATAGATAGATAGATAGACAGACAGATAGACAGACAGACAGACAGACAGACAGACAGACAGACAGACAGACAGACAGACAGACAGACAGACAGATAGATAGATAGACAGACAGACAGACAGACAGACAGACAGACAGGCAGATAGATAGATAGATAGATAGATAGATAGATAGATAGATAGACAGACAGACAGACAGACAGACAGACAGACAGGCAGATAGATAGATAGATAGATAGATAGATAGATAGATAGATAGATAGATAGATAGATAGATAGATAGATAGACAGACAGACAGACAGACAGACAGGCAGATAGATAGATAGATAGATAGATAGATAGATAGATAGATAGATAGATAGACAGACAGATAGATAGATAGATAGATAGATAGATAGACAGACAGACAGACAGGCAGATAGATAGATAGATAGATAGACAGACAGACAGACAGGCAGATAGATAGATAGATAGACAGACAGATAGATAGACAGATAGATAGATAGATAGATAGATAGATAGACAGACAGACAGACAGGCAGATAGATAGATAGATAGATAGACAGACAGACAGACAGGCAGATAGATAGATAGATAGACAGACAGATAGATAGACAGATAGATAGACAGACAGACAGATAGATAGACAGACAGACAGACAGATAGATAGACAGACAGACAGACAGACAGACAGACAGACAGACAGACAGACAGACAGACAGACAGACAGACAGACAGACAGACAGGAGACTAACAGTGAGGAAGAGAAGTCAGTCCTCTCCAGGGACCTGTTTGTATTAGCAACCCTTTTCATTTAACAGTGAAATGCCTCTGACCCCTCCCTTCCTTTGTCCGGCCTGTGAAACGCTTTAAACAGCTTGCCACGAAGCAACAGATCCCCCCAGACCTAATCCCCCTCTCACTCACTTAGAAATATCGTACAGTAAAGGAGTGAGGTCATCTGCCCTCTTAATGCCTCTGTGTCGACTCCTGTTCCAAAGTGGAAATGCAATCAGAGCAGTCCAGAGCCTCGGCTTTCCGAAATAATAATAGGATGGAGTGTGTGTGTGTTTTTTTTTCTGTGTGTGTGCGTTGAGCGTGTGCATGCGTGTGTGCCTTTTCGTGTAATGGCATGCCAGAACCAGTCATTTTGCTGCCGGGGGATCAAATTCATTCAACATCAAATAGCCAGTGGAGCAGTGGTCCTTTTGTTATGACTTCATCTGTAAAATGTTTTTCCCACCACAGCTCCACACGCTGTTTGTTCAGAAAGCATAATCTGGTTCTGTGTCATAACTATAGCCACAAATTATAGTTACCACGACCATCAAGCTTTCCCCAGTCCAAGTACCCAACCCCAAGCCTGGGGCAAACAACACTTTCCTTCCATTCATCCTTCCAATAGCCCTTGCAGTTGGAGGAAAATTGCACTTACATACCATAAAATTAGAAAGATCAGAGGCACAACAAGTCGAGAGAGAACTGCCACCAACCGTGACAAAGAAGATGGGATACTGTGTAAAAAAAAACTTGCATGGAAAACATGTTATTTCTCACACTTTATGGAGGCTTTTCAAAACCATCAGCATCATTTCTACGACTTCTCTCAGCTACAAAGATGTACCATTGTAAAGGCACAACTTTTTATAGGCTTGCTGCACTACTGCTGCGCTGTAGCACCAACAGGTTAGATACAGGACAGAGACTTAAAAGCTACAAAATGTATGATATTTATACTGTAAGTGATTACATTCCACACATTTGAAGGTTATAGAAGTAAGTTTTACAACATGTCCACTTACTGTGTGTCGAGGACCACCTGTCTGCAGGCTCCTTCAGACACCCAACCACAGTACGGGTCTCTGGAGGCTATACAGGACCTGGAGGACACACACACACACACACACACACACAAACACACACATGCACACACAGCCCATCAGCCTTTCATCGCATTGTATTTCATCGCATCGCATTGCCATGGTTTTTTTCTCACAGCAGAGGCGATCAAAACCATTTCTCATGCATACGTTCCAGACTTACTTCTTGCATTTCCCGTGCTTTTCGCAGCGAGACAGCGGCACCTTCACCACGCAGGAGGTGAAAGCAACCCACAGAGAGTGACTCCTGCTGTCTATCTGCATGCTGATGATGCGCTTGTCCTCCACGCCGTCTATACTGCACCTAGAGAGTCAAGAGAAAACAGAATGGAAAAGATAGAAGTCATTTTTTATTGTACCTCTCTGTCTTTCTGTATACATCCATCCATCCATCCATCCATCCATCCATCCATCCATCCATCCATCTGTGCATCTATCCGGTTATTTAGGGTCAGAGCGCAAGAGAATCGGTGGCAGGAGAAAAATAAAGAAGACACAATATGAAATTTAAGAGTTTATGCAAAGAGAGAAAAAGGGAAAGATTAGGTGGAGGTGGAGAAGAGACATAAAATGTGAGGTCAGAGAGGAGAGAGATAATGCTAGAGGAGAACATGAGGTCAGGAGCAGAGACAGAGATAAAGAGAGATAAAGAGAGATAAAGGACGAGGATGATATAGATACAACCGATATAAACAGACAGATGGGCACTGTGAGCAGTCAGCACTTAACAACTATAAACCCCACTAACACTAAGACCCCTCTACCATTCTCCCATCCCTCCATCCCTCCATCCTCCCTCCTGCTGACCGACCAGTCTTCTTTGTCTACCAGGGCCTCATAGGCACGCACTCTAATCCCTCTGGGCGTGTCAAGCATCACTCCATCCCTGCCTCTATCCGTTTCTCTCTCCATCCCGCCACCCAGCTCCCGGGATTTAGACTCCCCTTTGCAGTGCTCTGGCCCCACATTAACACTCTCAATTAGGGCTTAGAGTCCATCTACACTGGGTAATGCACGGCAAGCAGGCCTACGCTGATCCAGCTAGCCAGCCAGCCAGCCAGCCAGCCAGCCGGGCAAGCAGGCAGGCAGGCAGGCAGGCAAAGTCACTTACTGCGCTAAAGCCAGATGGCCAGCAGCCAGCAAATGCTCTGTCCCTGCCATAAAGAGGGAGAAGAGGAGTGAGGGAGACAGGGAGAAAGAAAGGGAGAGGTACGGGGGAGGAGGCAAGAAGGAGACGTAGCGAGGGGAGGGGGGGAGAGGAGTGGAAAGGAAAGGAAAGGCAGGCCTGCCCTTCATCCCCTCCACACAGCTCGTCACATGGTGAGACATGTTGGATAACAAGCAGTGGTAACCTTGAAAGCCCTCCGCTCACGTCGCTGCTTTCCTTCTCTTCTTCTTCGTCTTTCCGTTTAACACAATAATGCGTTCTCTGCTTCTTTCCATCTCTTCTCTACAGTCTTAGCCTCTGTTCTTCATCCCTCCTCTGTTTTTACTCCCATTCCTTCCCCCTTCATCCATTACGCCCCATCTAAATATTTGCTTTGGCAGCATCACACTGTGGCTGATATTTCCTCATTCACTCCTATTCCAAACGCACATCAACTTCCTCCCCCTCCACACCCAGCAGAAACGCACACGCACACACACTCGCTCATCCATACAGATGCACCAACAGCCGTGTAATGTATTAGCAAGAGATCCCAGGCTGGCTCTAAAGGACTAACACAGACCTCAGTGTGTGTGTGTGTGTTTGTGTGTTTCCTTTAATCAGCCAAGGTTTTTGGAGGAGCTGGGCTTCGCTGCGGTTGGGAGCCACAGCGCTACGTTATCCAGAGCCCTAGGGTCTATGTCTTTAATTTAGTAGCTGCGGTTGGGCAGAGTGTAACCTGATAAAACTCTTTTAAATGATAGAGTAGCCATCTGGCTGGCTGGCTTGACTATACAGCTTGGGGTTGGGGGAACTGACTGGTACTGATGGGACTAGTGGGTTGGTGGGTTGGCTGGCTGGGGGAGGTGGTTGGAAACATGCAAAACCATACATACACACACACACACGCACACACACACACACACACACACACACACACACACACACACAATATCTGACCTTCCTTCAACTTTAGTTTCAGTATGTACATATGTGTTTCCCCATCTCTCACATATTTATCTAGCTCTCTTTCTGTCTATCTCCATCTCTCTCTCTCTTTCAATCACACACACAAACACACACCCATCCACACACACACACACACACACACACACTGCCAGAGCTACACACTTGTCGGGGTTGTAGACATTGAGCTCCTCCAGAAACAGGCTATCGTTGAGGAAGCCGCTGTCCATCTTGGCCAGGAACTTGAGGATGATGCCCTTCTCCGAGCCCAGGAAGACCACGGTGTGGTTCTTATAGGGGCCGGCCGCGTTGTCCACCACGATGCGCGTCAGCCGATACCTGGGAACAACAGATAAGGAACACCAAGTAAGATCAGCCAGTCAGTCAATTAATCTAACAGAGCAACAGGTGGTGATGAGGAACACCAGCGGGGATTGAATGTCACCATCTGAGTGCCACCTCAATACATTTTCTACGAGAGCCCTACCTTCTGAGGGACGTTTTACACTGATAGAAAAATACTAGCCACTAACCAAAAGTGCTAGCCTAGGTGAATACGATTTCCATCCCTACAATACTACAATACGAAAATCACTGACTCAATCACACTCATCATGTACATCAGAAAAAAAGTCGAACTCTCATTAATGGACTGTTATTTAATGAAACACTCAATCGGACTACCACGAGGCATGTCAGGTGGTTCCTGAAATCAAATGTGTACCAAGCAGAATCAAATAAATGATCAAGTCATCAGTCAAGCAAGTGAGCAAACTGAACAGCTGCCATTCAATACATGTTGGATTGATCCTACCATGCTTGTAGGTGTTACAAGATAGACCAAACACAGAGAGCACACACCAGAAATACCTCTTCAGGCTGTTTCCTCTTACCATCTGAACTCTGAACTTTCCCAGATGTTGGTTCCAGGGCCAAGGACATCTTCCAGTTATCAGAAAGGTACATATGTTCACATCTTTCTATTATTAGGGTTTTTTTTAATTGAAGGAGATTCCAATTAAAGATTAAAGATGAGAGCTTATCCAGGAATCTAGGAAATCCACTTTTATCTCCATCAAGGGCTTTCTGAATGTTCTCTGCGTAAAAGGACTTGAAATCGACCATACTGGTAAAGTATTTTCTATTCCGAAAAGAGAATCCATTTTAGTTGTGATGTGATGTATATGTAACTTAACTTGAGTGTACAGGTCACACCACGACCCCCATCAGAATAACAAGGGCATAACTCTTATCCCATTCGCTCCCTTTTCCTGATTGCATTGAATCTCTCTTCCCGTGCTCTGTGTCAATGGTTTTATCCAATCAACAATGACGGAAATCTGATGTCTAATGTGGTTTTGACCCATTCGAGCATAACAGGGATTTGTCGATGGGATTTGGCCTCATCCAAATAATAGAATCTCAGGGACTAGGACATCCGCTGTCTTTTCCCCATTCAGACTAATAGAAATCTCAAGAGGGAGATTCTTGAGTGTGCCCTGTCCTTCCCTTTTACTCACTGTGCCCGCTAGCTGAAGTCTCTGCCACAGCATAAGTCTCAGGACAGAAAACATAGGCTTTTTCCAATTTGTTCAAAAGCTCCGGCTGGATTCGGAGTTGTCCCCTCCAGGCCACGGGATGGATCAAGCCCTATTACTGATGTTGTTTCCAGTTGACTTCCTCGACTCGAGAATAATATTCCATATAGAGACTGTGACATAGATACTGTAAAACGCCTCACTCTCTCTCTTCCTCCCAACATGCCTTCATGATGCCGATGCTTTTTTTCATCTTACATAATGCTTTTAACGACTTGCCTCTGACTTGCATGCAAGGCTCTGCTCTGCTCTGTGCATTTCAAATACAATAAAATAGTCCGACTCCTGATTATACAGAGATAAAAACGTGTTATACGTTATATGGTTATATGATATAGTGCATTAATTTAACGAAGAGAGATAGCTGGAGGAATAACCTTGATAAAAGCTGTTCGTATTGTGACGAAGCCAGCACAGTATTTAGGTCAGACCTCAGCAAAACAGCAGTAAGATGTGATACTATGCAATTTGTAATGTGTAGTTGTAAAACCCATTTTTTTATGCAGCTCATCTTTAAAGTGCTGTTACTACTACTGAGGCCAGTCGGAGGTCTGGTGAGTTTATGATCCATCTTAGGCATTTCAAACCTTAAATCTTAAGTAGTTGGAATTCAAAACTGGATGATTTTTTGCGTCCGTACGATGCCGTGTTGGCTGGTCTGAGATGGCGGTCTGCTGTCCTGTTCCCCCAGAGATTGACTGAGGTGTCACTGTGTAGTGTTGCTAAAGAGATAGACCTTGATGATCAAACGACCACAGCCACAGCTCACTGGCTCTGGGGCATGGGCTCAACTCCAGACACTCTGGAGAAAGGTTAACCACAGAAAAGAAAAACTCTACTCTTTTTCCCAATATTCCTCTAGTGGAAATATCCCAGAGGAATTAAACAAGCAATTTCTGAAAAGGACTGATGTTCATTGAAATCATCTCCTTGGGAAGATGAAAGATGAAATCCCTGGTCACACGCAAGACAAAAGTTTTCATCAACCCTAACGTCACTGCAAATTCAAACAGTTTACCCCCAGTAAACTGTCTTCATCACATCACTACACCATCACTGTGTGCCTGTGATATAACAGTGCAGATCAGTGTTTCTTCTACTACACCCAAAATAGGTCACAGTCTGGTTTCTGGTGGTGTACTGGTGTGTTTTAATGAGTCTGGCTCTCAGCACAACACTGCTTTCACTTAATTACTGTCCTGGGCTGAGCTGGTTTGTGAACCCCTGAGGTTCACGGGCTCTGTGAATGTGCAAGACTTACCGGACCATGGTCTTGAGGAACCAGGGCCTGTTGGCGATGGAGGGCACGGCCTCGTCCATCAGAGGGTGCATCTTGATGAAGTTGAGCGTGTCATCGGGGAACTCACTGGACACCTTGTATCTCTCCATGGATGGAGTGCCAGCGCAGGAGCCAGGCCTGAGGAGTGGAGAGGAGGAGGGTGAAGGTGAAGACGTGGGTGGTAAAAAAATATGGTGCGAGGAAGGACGAGAGAAAAGGAAATAGTAACAAGAAATTACAAAAGAAAAATGGTTACATTGATTGTAGGTAGAATAGAATTTTTTCACGGTCAGACTTCCAATAGAAAACGGAAAGTTCTGCTCACTTAAAATCAATGAGAGTGTAGAAATGAATTTCTAAGCTCTCAGTCAAAGAGGCTCTGGTCGGAGCGGAGTCCTTTCTTTGGAATTAGAGCAGGGCGGTGAGACTTTCTATCTATCTGATCCTTTTACAGGGAGTTGGTGAGCTGCTTGTAAAAGCGAAGCTGCTTTTGATAGCAGATCGCCTTCGCAGACATCTCACCTCGGAGAGCTTGTAAAAACACTTTACTGCACGGCCTTTGATACCGTGCCGCACCGCATAACCCACACCAGGGTCCAAGAAATACTAGCCAGCTGGCCACTGATGATTTCTGATTTCTGTGTCAACATGTCATGACTGAACTCTAAAGAATATAGATGGAAAGGCAAGACATTAATATTTATTGTCCAGTCGAAATCTATCATGAAAAAGACTCAATCTCATATATCCATATATCCATAATCATTTCTATATAAAGAAAGAAAAAATCACACTTTATTAGAAGAAACATTTAAACTTTATAAATATGAAATATGAAATACTGCAAGAGAATATGAAGGATTAACACAAACTTTAAACTTTAACCTTATGTTTACTGTGTAAAATGTATTTGAAGAGTTATTTTGAACCACTAGGTACACTTTTTATGCTACACTGCTACAATGCTACAAGAAACGTATTGCTTTTCCCCCCAAAGTTCATTTCGGATATGGAAGAAAGCAGTCAGACAATGTTATGTCAGACAGCGTAACACTTATACTGTAGCTAGAATTATGTGTGCAGACACATGGAGAGCAGAACGCAGACAGACATCTCTTTAATACGAGAATCTGTACGAGAGTCTAACACATGGAGGAGCAGTCTGCTACAGGGGCAGACCTAGGTGGCATTGTTACAACTCTCCGTCTGTTTGCCGGCACAAAAAAAGGTCTGAAGGCAGCAGAGACTGGAAGTGAAACCAACCGCATCAACCCAAGAACTAACGCTGGGTCTCTCCGATCTCGTTAACACCTGACCTTGTTGAACATAAACACGGAATTTCATGCTAATCAGTGAGTAAACTCACACACGCACACACACACACACACGAACATACACACACACACACACACCCATTCACACAATGCATGCAGTCAGGCACTCACACAGAGTACAGTACAGGCTCCCTGTTGATGAGGAGCCGCCTCCTCCTCCATATGGGAACAAACACACAGGAACACACAAACACACACACACACACACATTCAGGACACCAACAATTATCGTGGCCCAGATCTTTGTAATAAAGCTGTTTTTTTTTTCTGGAGGAGAGGAGAGCAGCTCTTAGCACGCTAATTAGTGAGCAGTAGATGGGAGATTGATCAGGCTGGTGCATTTGTGGAATTAGCCAGCCATCTGTAAAATGATCTCATGCTTCATTTATTGATACTGAGCGCCTCTTTGATGCTGTTGTGTGTGTGTGTGTGGTGGAGGTGAGGTAATTGGTTCGGGGTGCATATGTGTGTCTGTGTGTATGTGCGTGTAATGCAACTAAAACAGTATGGATGTATTGAAAATCGTGCAATATGTGTTTACATTTGTATTATTAACACGTATTTAACACATCATTTCTGATCGTGTGTATTGACCGGGGGACATCTTGAGAGTACAAGCATAAATGTGTGTGTGTGTGTGCGTGCATGTGTGTGTGGCCATATCCATCTGTACTGTGTGTATACAGTATTTGTGTGTGAGTATGTGTGTGTGTGTGTGTGTGCTGTTTTACCTTGGCTTGGGAACCTTCTCCTCAGGAAAAGGCGTCCAGGTGGAGTCCGGGGATTTCTGCTCTTTGAAACGCCCTGTGAACGCGTTGGCCACCTCCGCCATGTCGTAGGCGCACACTGCCGAGCCCGGAATGCTGTCGGGACGACGGCAAAACACACATAAGCAGTCCTTTCAACTCAACACATCAAAAGAACACCTTGACAGCCCTGGACTATCACAGAGAGACAGAGAAAATGGATTCACAGAAGCGGCATACCACCCTGTAATGTTTGTTCCAGCTATAACGTGTTTACATTTACTGATCTAGTCAAATCTGCCATTTTGTTGTGGTTCTGGCAGATCAGCGCTGTTGAAAATTAAGAGGCGTCGAGCCCCTTATTATCCGCATTTCCCCGTTAACTGACAAGACAAATTTGATATCATTAAAAACGCTGGAATTTTTCCATCCCTTAAAATTGAGCACTGTACAAGTGAGAAAAGTCAAAATATTTTAACATCAAATTATTATAGCGTCTATGTGAGCATAGATGGACTATTTGGATGGAGTATTTGGATGCCAAGCCTGGAGTACAATAAGGAGACACATTCCATTCCACTCCGATACAAAAATGGGTTTCCCCAAAAGCCTCGAGGCATCAAAGTTCATCACAAGTCCGTGGAAATATGGACAACAGATGATCTTATTACTGATACTCATTTGGGGGAAAACACCCATCTTGCTGTGATAGCAGTGGAGCCGCTGGTTGTCCCTCTGTCTGTGTGGAATCAATGCATAGCACATCGCTGAGTCACTTTTCTATTTCTCACCCATCTGCTCACAGAAATTAAAACTAGGAACAATTTATTCTCTATCATTCTCTCTTAAAATGTGACTCTCTCTCTCTCCCTCCCTCCCCCCCCGGCCTCAGCTGGCCGGTTTTTATGGCTATTGCATCATGGGTTAGACACATCATGTAGACATGGGGGAGACAGCATGCACAAGGACAGTATTATAGAGGACAAGGTCAGAGAACTGTTAACCTCTCAGTCTGGCCACTTTGCAGTAATTTCCCTCTAAATTGGATATATATATATAGAAAGTTATATGCCTGTTCATACCAGCCAGCTAACAAGGCAGATAGCTAGCCAGCAGGTTATTCAGTTAGCCAGTCGGTCAGGCAGCCGCCCAGCCAGACCTCCAGACAAATCAAATGGCACGATCCCTGACTGCTGCCTTACAGTCAGAATGTGTTACTCCTCATTTCACCCCGACTATGAAATTGAAAATTAATGCCTGGATCAAAACCCGGCGCTTATAGAAAATTTTCGGCGGCACTGCTTCGTTGGGTTTTAATGTCCATTCACCATGCTCAATTACATTGTCACAAGCAATTGTCTTATCTGCTAAAAAACGGAAAATTACAATATGTGTCAGGCAGGCTTGATAGCTTCGTGGTAATTTTCAATTTAGATAACAACTCCTCCTGCCTATGAATATGAAAGCAGTTCAGTCGTAAGAGAAAAACCTAAATTATGCACCTGCGTGACAAAAGGGCAGGCAAACATTTTTGACAGCAGACGCGAGTGTTTCTCCAGCATGTCCCCAAGAGGCCCAGCTGGGTCAAACATCACCAGCAGGAAAAAGGTCATACTGTCATAATGTTGATGAAGTAAAGCCATTTTACATGTACATCAAACCAAGGTGATGACTTGGTTAATACAAGGAAAATATAATCAACTGGGGTTGTTGTGTTTAAATGAAGAACATTACTACACAAAATGAGATCATAGTTTAAGGATTCGGATTTAAACCGGGATTTTTAAACCTGGCCTCTATATCCACAAAATCGCCTATTATACTGCAAAATAGGTCCAAAAAGAGGACGTGGAAATGTGACAAAGGTGGTCTATGAAAGCAAGAGGGTTGACTTGTTGCAGGAAGAGGACGTGGAAATATGACAAAGGTGGTCTATGAAAGCAAGAGGGTTGACTTGTTGCAGGAAGAGGATGGTGAAAACCTAAATCAGCGTTGGAGACGTGTGTTGGAGTACAGAAAGCGTAGTTTAGAGTATTTGTTTTTCCCAAAGATAAAAAACAACAACAATGGTTCGTTTTTGCGCATTTCCAAACTGTGCCAACAAAATGTTGAGGAAGACTTTGCGCAGCTTTCATAGAATACCTTTGTCAGGTTTCTACCGCCCTCTTCCTGCAACAAGTGAACCCTCTCGCTATAGACTACCTTTGTCCACCGTCCATTTCAGAGCGGGACTTCTCCTTGAGCTAGACTTTAGTTTTCTGGTTAAAAAAGGTCTATTTCTGTAGCGATCCTTTCAGTAATGTTGTCAGACACTTGTCAGACACACAAATAACAATCTGAGCCTGTCAGTGGCAAAATCAAGCACTTTTAGTGGATGTACTTTGACCGCGCGCCTATGCCCCTACAGATTACGTTGCAGCCATTGAGCTCGTTTCGCGACTGCCGACTGAGCCGATCTACCAGAGCAATTCCAAAACTTTTTGGACCTATTTTGCGGTATAATAGGCGATTTTGTGGATATAGAGGCCAGGTTTAAAAATCCCGGAATTCTCCTTTAACCTCTGAAATCCTCTGATGATGATGTGGGTTGCTTATTCAACGTCTCCTTTAATCACTCACTCACCCATTCACTGTTTCTCCAAAACGTACCTGTTGTAGGGCGTGGAGAAGGTCGCCATGACCACGTCCCTCCCATTTATGTGAATGACATCCGTCACGGACTGCAGGATGTTGAAGTAGAAGTGGGAGTCACCGGGGATGGAGCAGTTGAGGCGCGACTTGAGAAAGGAGGTCCACTGTTTCTCCAGGACGCGCTGCGAGCCGCCGCGGTCGTTCTTGCAGACCCTGGCCACCCGCGGAAACACCACCTGGCGGACACGCACAGAGGTGAAAGGTCACATTTCAGTTGTTTTGATTTGATCCTTTGCCCTGCACCTCATGCCACATCTCCTATTTGTCCTCATGCAACCCATAAAAGGAACTATATTACCTCTCAACTAAGAGTATCACATATATACTGTAATGCTGCAGCAGTAAATAAAACGTATTTACAAGGAAACGGGTCTTTTTCATTACCTAGAGAGAAATACATTCCACACACGTATCTCCTCTGCATCCTTTAGTCTGCGGTATTTCGTTATATGAATTAGAAACAGTGGGGGGGGGACACAGTGTTATACATATTATTCCTCTCTGTTGTATTTCACCCGCCTGCTTTCAGAAAATGCAAATGCAGACAGCAGCGAGCCTCGTCGCTGGTGAGGGATCACACAAGCCTTCATCAAGCTATCGCAAATTAAAAACACAGGAGAGGAAATTGGTGCGCTGCCGAAGAGTCAGCACCTGGCACGAGGAAAATTCAAAATATACGGCTTCAATAGGGGCCGCTGCTGTAATTACCACTCTGCAGTGAGATCATGTAGTCAGTGTTGTAATTAGTTGTTGTCACACTGTACTTACAGCAATAAATCTAACCCTGACCTGAAATTGCAACCTAGAGGAAACACTGTGAATGTGACCGAACACTTAAACCAGATCCCTGCATACACACACACACACACAAATAACCCCCGTGTGTGCACCCTCACACACACACACACGTATACCGCACACACACGCATTAATGCACACAGGAAAGCTTGCATACGTGCACACAAACACACACACACACATATGCAGCCAGACAAGAACACATGCCTCATACACACACACACACACACGCACACACACACAGGGGGGTCTGTTCATTGGGAAATTATGGAGCACCGAGATCACAGCGCAGGTGCGACTGCTCGTCAAACTCAACGTGTAATTATGTCAGCGTTACATATTACAGTTCAATCTGTTTAAACTCACTCAGCACAACCGAGCGCTGGCTGATCTTTATATTAACTGGGCACAGCTACTACACACACACACACAAAATATGCCCGTAGACACACACACACACACACACACATCACTTGAACAAATATCTTCCTCGAGGCTTGGTAACTTACTTGTTGTTGTATATCTACATCATCCATCAGTTTAAGTCCTCTACCCAGTTAGTATGTTTCACAGTATAACACTATTAATAAGTAGGTCAAACGCTTGAATGCTTGAATGTAAAATAAATACAAAATGGCCACTGTGGCTTTATTAATTCGCCACAGAGCACCGATGACTGTTTACTTGTCAAGGAAAGCTCGGCTAATCACTTATAATGAAGAGTTATCGTTCGTCAAAACCTGAATGAATCTCAGACCCGCGAGGTCTAACTGCACCGATATTCCTTTGAAAACACCCTGGATCAGATCCAGGCTCTGTATAACACGTGCCCGTCACTTTTAGCAGCAAATCCATTATTTCTGTGTTTCTCGTTACCTCGGCTCTGTTCTCATCCCCTCCCCGGATCTCTCTCCCCCCCTCTGTCTTTCATTTATTCAGAAACTACATATTGAAGGATTCATTTCCATAACATTTTCTATCTGGTATCCAATTAAACTTTCCGGAGTCAGGGTCTAAAACTGAAATGAGAAGATTAATAGAAAAATGTCTGTTACTGTCCCTCTGGTGTGAAACCTGAGGGAAGGCTGTTCCCTTGTTCTCTTCTCCACACCCACCTTTCCTCAATTCTCAAAGAAACTTGAGTGGAAGTCCTTTGGGGAAACACAGAGACAATTGGGCAAACAGTAGCACGGGCAGACGGATGTGGTGGGCAATTCAGCCGGTATATTTAGACTTCAAAATGGATTTCCAGACGTTCACACATTTTTTTCTTTGTGAAGCTATTTTCAGTCCAGCATCCTGCCCGGTGTTTATCTGTTATTGAAAACTGCTCGGGACACTTTTGCTGCTCCTGAAAGCCATCATCATCCAGTGAGTTGATACACCCATTTCCTGTTTGTTTCCTCAGGCACTTCCTGAATCTCCTGCTAAGTAGGAAGTCACCTCTGATTAGAGCTCAAACAATAGAAGAAGAAAAGGGCCTCGCCTTACCTTTCCCATCGTGTTATACTCCATTGCAATTTCCCGAAAGAAGAAGTAGATGAAGTCCCTATAATCAACTGCCTGGATAAAGTAGGGCTCTGCAAGACAAAGTGACATTTTGCAATGACAAAACAGATCTGACACCATATTTCACAGTAAACAGCTGAAATATCTGTCATATTATGCAGAACAGAAGCGACTGTGAGTCTGTGAGTGCCTCAATCTATCATCCATCATATCAGTGAAGCCATTTGCATGCAAGGAGTGAAGGATCTCTCTATTGAATTCTGACAGGCTGGACTTGTGGTTGCTACTCCCCAGGGCAACGCAATTTCCTGGATACATCAGCAGTACTGGCGCTGGTTGGCAAAATGACTGCATCAAATAGAGCGTGTAGCATTAGCATAAGTGCTGCTGCTCTCGCATACTCACGTGCACACACTGAAACCTACCACACACACACACACACACACACACATATCATGAATCACAAACACATAAACACACGCTCAAGTATGCACGTCCAATCCCTAGTTTGTTTTCCAACCCGTCACTCAGCCTCTCGCGCTCTCCAACCGTCGCGGGCTTTTGTTTGTGTGTCCTGCGCTCACCTTTCAGCCACTTGGAGTCATGTTTGACAGTGCGCAGAGTCGGGCTGTCTCCTAGGCTACGATAGATGACTGCATCGATCGCTAGGAAGTCTGTTACGGTAGCCGAGTACAGCTTGCCATCTGGAGAGAGAAGAGAGAGAGAGACGGAAAGGAGAAATAAGGAGATGGAGATGGAGAGGGGGAGAGTCGGTGGGAGAAAACATGGAGAGAGAGAAAGAGCGCTGGTGTTAAGGCGAGTGCAGTGATCAAGAGTGGAACACACAAAGCCACTCAAGAGATTCCTGTTCCTGGTGACTGGATACACAAACATGTTTTCAGAGGGCCCAGACCTGGAAAAAAAGGCATGCAAACAGACCAGACTGTCTGATGGACAACAAACAGACTGTACACACACTTGTATGTAGCACTTTGTGACTGCTCACTTGCACAAACACAGCCCTATGTGCAAGCATAAACTAACAACACAGCCATGCACTCACACATACAGTCCTAGAGCCCCACAAAACCCACAGTCACACACACACACACACACACATGCACGCGCGCACATACGCACATCCTTACACACACGAGATGCGAACACTATACGCCACCAGCATGACCTCAGCCTGCCTTGGCTATAACCACAGTGGAAACTCAAACTACATAATTGAAAGGATAGCAGTCAGAGGAACCCTCTTGATTACTCAGTGCTTCCAACTCTGTCCAAACAGCTCTGCTACGCATTAGCTGGCCAACCTAGGCGTTTACTCTCCGCCTCGGTCTTTTAAACGCACGGCGACAGCACATACTCCCCATAAATCGGTTCACAGCGAATGTGAATGGGGACTGAATGTCTTTAGCATCAGGAGCGTCACACCCCACGCCGATGGAAAGCTGACTCATTCGGGTTCCATCCATTTGTGATTTATTTTTAATCGTGTGCATTTTGAGAGAAAGTGAACGAGAGAGGGAGAAAGAGGGTGTGCGAGAGCGACAATGAGAAAGTGTGTTACCACAATATACTCTTGATGTGTTTCCAAAGAGCTCTAACAAGCGGCGAATTCCTGACGCAGAGCGAATGTGGCCCAGAGTTCAGCGATTTCCTCTAGTGCATGTGAGAGATTGGCTTTTATTCTTGACATGCTGTCGGAGTATTGCCATTAGAATAAACCGCAGGGTATTAAGAACAATATTAAATACTACCGCAACTAATCCCCATGCTCAAAAAGACTCAACTTTCCCATCTAGTCTGAACACGTGCCAGCGTTTAATAACTGCAGATAGAAGAAAATCAGGATTAAAGTTTCTGCCTCATAGCGTTCAATGATCCAGTTGTAACACTGACAAATGCTTGATCTATTTCACGTTGTAGCAACTTGTAAAGACTTCCTTTCTCTCATGTTCAGCCACATGAAAGGACTCAAAGAACATCTGTACCGTGATCAAAGATAGATTGAATCAAACATAGAGCATCGATTTGATACACACAGCACGCAAAATAGATCAGTGTCATCTTACCAGCGAAGAGAGCAACGTTGGCGTGCTTGGCATCATACGGGCAGCGTGCCATCCCGCTGATCTCCTCTCCCAGAGCCTCCAGGGTGTCCATCTAGGGTCACAGATGAGGTGACAGGTCAATACAATGTTACAAAACAACACACTCAAACAACCAAGAACGGAAATGCTGCTTCCCAGTTGGAATAGGCAATAACGGAAAGGGTAGAAATGAAAAGTGGGAAAGAATTAACTCAAATGTGAAATGCAACGCAGTCCAATGACACATTTATCAACTGCTAATAAGTAAGCATTGTAGGAGATGAGGCCGAATGCATTGCTTAAAAGCACTGTGTTGGAGGAGAGGAAAATAGAGTGAATCAAAGGAAAATACTCCCAAAAAGCTGTGGTACCCAACCCAGGATTATCTCCATCCAGTCCTGACCTGACCCAATATCCTGTGGAGAACTCTGGTGCCCTACTGAGCGCTGTAAAAGCAGCCCAGTTGGGTGGATCTGGGAAACTGTCACTGGGGGACGGAGAAAAAATAGGCATTTTCCACAGCAGCATGTTTCACACTACAGGTGGATGTGGTTTGCCTCTTTTTGCCATCCCTCCTCCTTCAACTGTAACAACCCTGGAGATATATCTTAACACTATTGACTGTGTTGTTTCCCCCTATCCTGCTTTTACTATGGCCGTGCTTTTACTATGAAGAGAAAATAAATAGGAGGTTCTCCTTGGACTAGCAGCTGTTCCCTGGGCAGGTGTGCAAGGAAAAATACCATTTTAAATCCAATACCTCAGCTGAGTAAAAGCTGCCTTATTACTAATCTCACTAGAACCATTTTGAGTCCTTGCCCACTGGTTTAGTTTACATGGCTGAGTTGGATAGGGATGATCTTGTTCTGCTAACAGTTTGGCTTTAGGATGATTGGCAGAAGCATGGCAGGGCCAGATCCGGGTGAAAGGTCACAATCATCCCACCATGGGTAGGCTTGTCTTCCTCAGCAGGCTTGAGGACACTCGTTCACACTGGCTGCAGACCAGGAACACACACTAACACACACAAGCGAGAAGAAAAGCTATCCTGCACCGGCCAGAGAGAGGTCAAGGAGGACCACTGAACACGCTGTATGCCTATGGAGTTCACAGTACATAGTCATTTTTCTTCTCTAGCTCGATCTCTGTCTCTCTCTCTCTCTCTCTCTCTCTCTCTCTCTTTCTCCCGACAAAGAGAGAAGCTTGCCAAGACAGCAAAGTGCTTACACCGCCCTTTTCTGGTCTCTAAACAGGTCATTTTGTTTTCTATTCTTGTCTCGGTGGAAACGGTTATCATCTGCCCACTAAAAAGGTCACACACACTCCGGCGCAATGCTGGAAAAGTCCTGCCAGAGAAATTGTTGAGGCTGATTTGGCAGCGAAAATTACAAGTGACCTTTTATAACAGACAGAGAACCAGCAGCAGCAGCAGCAGCAGCAGCAGCAGCAGCAGCAGCAGACGCGTGTTTGTCAATCTCCCGTTTCTGTCTCTTTCTTCAGAAGTGATAGGAGAATAATGTATGGACGTAGAGGCTGTTTTGAACATAACACACTTTCATTAGACTGTGAGGCTGTAACTGTGGATGTGGCTGAGTTAATAATAAGGGGCGTGGATAGCTGAAGGTCAGGTACGTCTAATGAATCACAGTGTGGGCTAACACACAGGAGGCTGGGCGTGTGGCGCTACGGGTCGACCCGGCTGAGCTTGAAAACGACAGCAGCTTCGGTGTCAGCTTCTACCTAACAAGCGGCACACATGCACACAAGCGCTCTCTCTTTCTCTGACACGCCACAAACACACTACCTCCACACACACACACATATCTCTCTCACGCTACAGCAACCCCCCCACCCCATCTCCCCTGTTCATTTCACCGAGGCAGTGACCTCTGTCTAGCGGGCTTGGCTGGCTGTCAGTGATCTATTCCTGCTGTTTGAATGGGAGGAAGAGACTCCCAGGCCAGCCACAGATATACGGGTCCAATCTCCTGTCAAATTGGCATGCACAGAGAAACAACAGCTCCACACGAAGCCTGACACACACACACACACACACACACACACACACATAAACGTAGTGTTGTTGTTAGCCTTGTCCCACGCAATTTCCAATATTTCAAGCAGGGCAGCAGTTATCCATAAAACCGCCACATTGAACCATAACATTTTTAAGTATTAACATAAAAAAGTTTGATGTTAGATGGATTTTTTTACGTTGTTTACCAGGCAAAAGCCTATTAGGCTGTCAGGCTGAAAAACACAGCAACGGGGAAGAGGTGTTATAAACACACAAACAATTCAAAGTAACAAGAAGGCAACAGGGCTGATTTCACACCTCCAGCACTGCCCTAACAATAGACTCTACTGTAGGGATCTACCTTAGCAGCACAATGTACAGTACCCTACAGTAACCTGGAGCTCATTGCCATAGGCTTTATACTAATAAAATAGACAAACATCCAAAACATGCCAATCAAGAGTGTGATGATTGGTTCAGCATCATCTCAGTACACAGGGTGATGGCCACGTTCTGCTTCTCTGTCTGAGTTGTTGTTACAACTACAGTTCAATAGACCATATTCATCACAGCTCTGGGGGTTTTAAATCTCAGTGAGAACAAAAAGAGGGTAAACTGACCTAAAAACTAACTGTATGCTTGAAATGCATGGTTGGCGAAAAGCATCTTTGCTGCCTTCCCAACGGCCTTTTCTCAAAATCATCTTAGTGATAATGTCATCATCATATTGCCGTAAGC
The DNA here is from genome assembly GCA_034670405.1 of Hoplostethus atlanticus. Lineage (NCBI taxonomy): Eukaryota > Metazoa > Chordata > Actinopteri > Trachichthyiformes > Trachichthyidae > Hoplostethus > Hoplostethus atlanticus. Next base: position 13,445,144 of record JAXDDX010000002.1, on the reverse strand, counting down.
CAATGAAAAAAAAAGAGAGAATTGTATCAGAATCACTTTATTTTGCCCGTTATTGAAATGATGTACTTGATCCATGATTTTGTCCTAATGGATTGGTGGCAGAGAGGGCAACCATCAGCAGTGATTCACTTGAATTGGATTGCATTGATGGGAAAATAAAATAAAATAAAATAAAAAAATAAAATGTCAGACAACTACATATATCAAAGAGAGTCTAATAATATTTTTAGAAAACCCCTTTCAAGTACATGTAATCCAACAACAGCTACCTTGAAGAATAAGCAGGGATTCATATTTCTTTTAATATTGTCTTTTATTATTTATTGTGACATGAATGAATCTTCATATTGGTGTCCTGTAGCTGGGTTGAGTTTCCAACATATTTCTCTGAACGCGTATTTCCACCAGCATCCATTTATGTTCCCGTAAAGGGCAAGTGCACAAGTTCATTCTTGGGCCAGAAGGGATACTCTACACCAAACGGGGACACATCTCCCTGGGAGAGTAATAGTCATGGCCCATTTCTCTGCAACCTGTTTCTGAGCCCTGGGAGGCTGAACCCTTAGCTGACCACCCTTTACTCCGGGGTACCAAACTGATGCTTTAGTCATTTTTAACCTACAGAGGAACCTCATCTATCTGAAGAAATACAGCAATGTGACAATAAATTCTATTAATTATGTGAAGTCTATCTATTTTCTTTACTGATGTACGTGATGAATGATTGTTGTGGCAAATTACATGGCAATTTGGAATCTTATATATTATGGATTAGCTTTGCCATGGTATGTTGGATCAAACAGTCTCTTCAAAGGTAGTAGGTAGGTAGGTAGTGGTTTAGTGAGGCTCTATTGTATATTTGTTTGTCCATACATGTATGTGCTTGTGCATATGTGTGTGTGTGTGTGTGTGCATTGGTGTTAGTGTGTTTTCTTGATTACGTTAAATTCCCTTGTTGCTGCATTAAGTGTATTACAACTGCAAAGACTGTGCAGAGATTGCAAAAACACAGCTTTTCCCCATTCAGTCCAGGCTCTATCACCTGGGACCCCATTGCCTCCAAGCTCCGCCCCCAGACTCCCCACTGATCCCACTGCTCCGCCTGGCAACAGGTGATGTAATCAGCACCAGTCATATATCAGCCCAGCTGGATAGGGCATTTTTATTACAACGCAGCAAGGGAGTGACAGAGGGAGAAAGCAACAGAGGGAAAGATGGTTAAATGGTGGGAGCAATGGAGGGAGAGAGGAATTAAGGTTGGCAGGAAAGGAGGAGAGAAGGAGGAGGGCAGAAGGGAGGGAGTGACAGAGGATGAATAGAGGGAGAGAGGGAGCTGTGTGGTGTGAGGAGCCGAGGGAGAGGCCTGTGCCGCGCCGCGCCTGCCAAGGTGTCTGCCTGTATTTTCGTGTGTGTGTGTGTGTGTGTGTGTGTGTGTTTCTTTGTGTGTGTGTGTTTTTGTACACCGCTGACACCGGGTCTTGCTACAGACGGACTCCAGGGAAAGGGAGGATGGAGTAATTGATGTTGAAGGGAGGATAAGGAGGAGAGGGTCACGGAGAATGAAAAGATATAGAATGGTAACAGAAACATTCAGAACAAGAAAATGAAGAGGTAAGAAAGAACACAGAGAGGGGAAAGGGAGGGTGGTAGAAAAGAGGGCATGGGGTCTTGCTGGCTTGGGCAGGACCATTTGTTTAGCCCCCCTCTCTCTCTCTCTCCCTCCACCTCTCCTCACCCGCCAGCCCTCCTTCCCTCCCACCCTCACAGCGTTGTTGATTAATGTGGGATGAGGCTGGCCCCGAAACAGAAGCTCTTTTCAGCACTGTCACACTGGGGAGATGGAGAGGCAAACTGTGGCCAAGGTGGATCTAACCACAAACACACACACACACACACGCACACACACACGCACACACACACACACACACACACACACACACACACCCTTTCCACCAAGCAGTGTGGATGAGCACAGTGGGCCATCAAAGGCCTGGTATCTGCCCAGAGAGTCTGCCAGCTTGCCAGCAGCACAGCCAGGGTGTGTGTGTGTGTGTGTTTGTGTGTGTGTGTGTGTGTGTGTGTGTGTGTGTGTGTGTGTACAGTATTTGACATTTTGTGTATATGTGTGTGTATGCTTTTGTGTTTGCACTTTTGCATATGTTTGTATGTGTGCATTTGTGTGTGTTTTTCCACATACGTGTCTGTGCTTGTACGATTGTTCCCGTGTCCGTTATGAATGATGCATCATACGTGTGTGTTTGTGCACTTCACCTCACCGTGCCTTCGCTCATTCACCACACCATGTCATAGGGGCTGGCAGTGAACCACAGCCAACATCAACATAATAAAAGGTAAAACAAAAAGACTGAAAGCCAGCTGGAGGAGCTGTAAAGGCAAACCAAGCCTGAAAAAATGCTGAGACACAAAATCCGCTTTCTCTCCGGGAGAAGTTTCTGGATTGAAGCACATCCACTGCTTAGCGCGCCGAACCAAAAGTCCAGTGGAGCGGAGATGTCTTGTTTTTCTGGTAAACAGACTTAGTGATCCAAAGCAGGAGAGTCTTCCCCTACAGACCACCTGTACACCACCTGTACGCCATCTTAACACCTTCAGGTCAGAGCCTCGCCTGTCTGTTTCTCCCTCCATCTTTCTCTCTTTCTACATTCACACTGCAGGCCTTCAGGCTCAGTTATGAATTGATGCTCATATCAGATTTGTTTGGGTGAATGTTCATATCTATTCTAGGATGTCACCCATATGCGATATCTATATTACCTAGACACGCGCGTTGAGCTCCGACTAAACCGACTCGTCTCACCTCGACCAATCAAATTGGCTATTTCACTTTCTGACAAATTCCAATTTGAGCGTTCAAATACAGTGTAGGTTTGGTGCCTCGGGATCCAATTTCGTAGCAACAGATCCGTGTGGTCCAGCCCGGAATTGAAAATATTCAAAAATATTTTTTTTTTACTCTTCACACTGAAACATCAGAAAATATCATATCTGCGTCACGACTGAGGGGAAAAGCTTTCAGCTGCAGTGTGGATGTTGCTTGTCTGCTTTTTATCTCGCTCTTTCAGTCTGCCTGTCTGTTTGTCTGTTGGTCTGCCAGATTTTGTGCTCCTGCTTCCCTGCCCACTTTTCCAACTGTCTATGTGTCTGCCTGTATGCCTTTCGATCTGTCCACCTTCCTGACAACTAGATATTTTTTTTTGTCTGCATGTTTCTTTGTCTACTTGTCCATCTGCCTGCCTGTATGTCTCTCTCTGTCTTTCTCACCATGTTGATCTTATCCCCGAGTCAATCTTCATGTCTATCTGCCTGTCTTCCTTAACCCGAGGTCAATGAAACACATCTTCATAAGGTGCTATTGTTTTCCCTCAAGGAATCTGGAGGCTATTCCAGACATGCCAGAGTGAGTAAGGCAAGGCAGGCTCCCACTAAGGTTTAGGGGGAAGGTTGAATCAGATTTCAAGACTGCTCCTTTGCTTGCAGTGTGTGTGTGTGTGTGTGTGTGTGTGTGTGTGTGTGTGTGTGTGTGTGTGTGTGTGTGTGTGTAGGGAGGTAGTTAGGTTTCCCTGCTTCTAAATCAAGCATGTCAGGGTACACCTGGAGATAGAGACATAGGAGGAGGGCCTGCAGAGTTGTGAAAGTCATCCATCTATGTCCATTGCTCCAAACCTCAACCTCTTCAATACCTGCATGGTTGCTCGTGTGTGTCTCAGAGAAAGAAAAAAAAGCAGAGAGAGAGTGTGTGTGTGTGTGTGTGTGTGCGTGTGTGTATTCGCGTATGTCCTTACCTTGTAGGTCCGGCAGGAGGGGTTGAAAGCATTTGTTCCACACACAAACAAGGTGTCATCATTTTGCTGCAGGAGGACTTTGATGAAATTGTGACACTCATCCTTCAGGGGGGTGTGGAGGAGGACGAGATGGGAAGAGAAAAAAAAGAAAATAGAAAGAAGGTTCGCGGTGACAGTTGTGTACGTCTCAGTAGAAACTGTAACAGTGGTGGTTAAACTGAAACGCCCAATTTTCTCTCCTGTGATATACTGCATGTAAGGCTGCACAGACGAGGCATCAAGGGTATAATCATGGTACACAAAAACATATTTATATTTTAATGCACCATGAAATCCTTCTAGAACAATAATGAAGTTATGATTCAGTGTACACAAATATGTTTTGAATGAATGTAAACCCAGAGAACATGGAACCACGCTGCCCTTCGACATGAAGACGGCAGATTGTTATATGAACTGCAGGGAGTGTTATTGCACCTGCACAGTCCCCTCTGTGGGTAAGTGTGTGTGTGTGTGTGTGTGTGTGTGTGTGTGTGTGTGTGTGTTCTGTCTACCTTATGCTTCCCCTTCATTCTGCAGGTGTCGACATCGGCCTGCCTGGACTTCCATGTCAGTTTCTGGTGAAAAGAGAGAGAGAAAGGGAGAGAGAGAGAGAGAGAGAGATCAATAACCAATCCATACATCTAATCAATAATCATCATCTTAGATTCTCTGGCATTGATTCCCTATATGAGGCACCTGCTCTGAGTAACTTTATTCCAAGCACTGATCGAACATCAGTTTACCCACTTTAAGTTGTAATTCTCAGCCAGAGGGGAGGAAATTCGATACTGACCCTGGATCAGAACTGAGTCTGTCCAAGGACAGATCCTGCCCCAGAGCTAAGAGCTCATTTTGGATTGATAGGCTGCCCATCCTTGCGTGCGTGCACACACACACACACTCACACAAGCGCGCACACACACACACACACACACGTACACTCTGCCTTGGCCTGTGGGTCAGTGCTAACCAATCCCTGTCAGTCAACCACACACACACACACAAGCATACACACACACACCGTCTCTCATTCTCACCCATAGACATCCACATGTGCGTATGCTCACACATATACACCCCCCACCTCACAGACACACACACACACACACACACACACACACACTACCTAAGCATGCTGGTCAGTGCTAAGCTATATCTGGCAGTCAACCACTCACACACACACACACACGCCCCTCGTGGCCTGAGGGTCAGCCCTAAGCTGCCGGTCCAGACCGCTGTGTACTCAGGGTTGTTGTACAGCGTGTTTGGAGCCCGGCCACTGATTAAAGACCTTCAGTCATCAATCAATCTCTGCATCTCCCACCAGCCTTTCATCTCTGGCCTGCTCTCATTAAGACCCACTAGCCGGCCTTTGACATTGAAGTGGAGGGGTGGAGGAGTGGAGGGTGGAGGGGTGGAGGGGTGTTGTGTACATGAGAAGGGCCTTGTCTGAATTCTGTTTGCATGTATTATCTTCAGGGCAACTGATGCCAATATGGAGTGGTTGGACTGGAGGGTGGGTTATCATTACCGAGGGCCCTCAAAATATTCCCTTCACTGCATCCCTCTTCTCTCTCTCTACCATTCCGCCATTCTTTACCAGTATCTTCCTCCTTCTCTCTCCCTTCCTCATCCTTTCATCACCTCACAGTCTTTATTTTCATTCTTCGCTGTTTTCCCTCCCTCGCTTCCTCACTTCCTCCACTCTCTGCTTCCTTTGCACTCATCAGACCTTCTGTTGTCCCAGTGATGAGCATGCATGACGCAGGCGGTTCGCTAGCTGATTGATTGGATAATGGTCTTAGCAGGGTCACCAAGGCTGGCTCACACCAGACTCAACGAGTGTGAGCATGTCATACTCACACACACACACACAGACGCACACTCATGAGCCAGGTTATTAGGGTTATGTTGTCAATCAGGGTGTGTGTGTGTGTGTGTGTGTGTGCACTGAGAACAACACGCCCTCAGATAGACAGACACCTCACTCACCTTACTGAAAAAGATCTCCTCACTGTTGGCAGTGTCTGTGTCCATCAGGTATATGTGATCCCTGCGAGGGATTGACAGAGGGAGAAGGAGAGGGAGAGAGAGAGAGAGAGAGAGAGAGAGAGAGAGAGACAGTGACAGAGAGAGATTGACAAAGAGAGAAAGGGGAGAGAGATAAGAAGATACGAGGTCAGACAGCCAGTCAGACAGTCAAAAACTCAACAAACAACAAGCCCAATTCTTTTCCTGTCCTCGCTTCCCTCTGTTTTGCCCCTGCGGGCAGCAAACGGCATCAGAAAATGGGTCTTTGTATAAACTTTGTTCAAACTCAGAAAAATAACAATAAACAAAAGGAGGCCAGAGCTATTTGCTCTGTCAGACAGAAACAGTCAACAAAGGTTTAGAGCGCTGCGGCGTAGGCCCAGGGACAAAAGCCTCTTTGTCCCGGAGAAAGGTCTCGGAGGGAGGGGGGGGGTGAGGGAGAAGGGGGAGGTTGAGACGGGAGGTGCCAAGTCACTCAGAGCTGTTCAGGTCAATTAAGCCTAGTGTTCGAGCCACAGGAAATCTATACTAACACTCATTAAAGCTCAGACAAGAAGACTTATGTGTGCTCGCCTGGAAACGTACCGGGCTTCTCCTGTATTACAGCGTCCAGCCGCACAGGCCCCACCAGGGCATATGGAAGACATAAAAACCACAAGGGGTTAACTACCTCTCAGACAGACCGACTGGCTGGCTGACTGGGCATGTAGCTACACCTACCTAACCGTGGAGAATGAAGGTGCAGACAGGGGGAGGGTGGGTGCAGGGTGGGGGGGTTGTTGGGGGGTGGAAGGTATCGAGGGGGAAAGCGCTGCTGCCTTGTTTGAGACGGGAGAGAGACAAAGGTGACCGTGCCAAACGATGTAATGGCTTTAATTTGCTGGAGATTAGATGGAGAATGTGTTTTTAATCAAAGTGTGTAACAGCGGCATCATCAGACTCACGGCTTAATTATGTTCTACCTCCCCAACCTGCACTCAGCCAGCCGGCCCGCCTCGCGCTCTCATTAACTAAATCTAATAAAGTCTTTGGAGGAACAGGCATCCTGAAATGAATCCACTTATATCGCTTTCCTGGGGGCCCCCGCCACCTCCTCAAGGATAAAACCCGGCCTACTGTACGTTATCAGCCATGACGCTTCAATTGAATAATTCATCTTTGAGAGCGGCTGGATTAAGAAAACAGCGCCACCTTCTCAGCGGGAGAGGAAACATCTCCAGTGCCGTCACAAATGTCAGGAAACTTTAGTTTGCTTTGCTTTTTTTTTGTGCTTCTTTTGTTTCTGTCATCTCCTTCCCTTGCCTCCAGTCGACTTTATTCTCTAACGGAAAGCCCTGAGAGGAGGAAAGGAAAGGAATCCACTTTAGGTTATTGAGATGCATCCCATGTCCTTTCTGGATTCAAGTTCACTTGCTCTAGCAAATGCCAGATGCTGACTGTCACTGTGCAGTCTGCTGTGACATAAAATCGAGCAATTCAGACCCAAACCACAAACTCCACAGCGAAATGTTTTTCATTAAGGCTCCTTGGTAGCACTACCACTGCACCGCTCTGGCTAATTGATCTGGATTGAATTTCCTGGGTTCCCGAACAGCCCTTCTATGTTTCAGTGTTTCCCTCTATCTGGCGGCTAGGGTAACAGAATACATGTCATGGGATTAGAGTAAATTTGATTTCAAGAAATGTCAACTGTAATAGGTTACAGTTCATTCAAAAAAAATCCACACCAATCCGATTACAGAGAGAAGACTGAGATGATGGATGATTACACTACTATGTTGAATTACTCACCTGAAGCCTCAAGTTATATTCAGATTCAGATTTAGAAAACAACTAAAAATAGCACATCCAAAATATTGGCCGAGGCATGCAATGAAGATGACCTAATAACCTTGTCAAGTTAAAGGAACAGGTTTAACTTACAGTAACAATATTTACTTGGTGGCAAAATTGTAAATCAAAAGTAATGAAACAAGTTCAGGAGTAATGGCGTATTTTACCGATTACAATTGTTAAATAGTTCATCAGTAATCTGCTCGGTGGATTTTGAAAGTAGCCCTCCTCACTCTGCTCCCTGTCTTGAGCCTCCCTCGTCCTGCTGACAGCGCTCTCGAGGGCGGCGGCTTTCCAACCCCGGGGTTTTTGGTTCCAGCAGAGATAAGAGGGAGCCAAGCGGTGAGGCATCCCTCAAACATCCTGAGCACAGAGTCGGGGGAGTACAATGGAGGGGCTGTGTCTGTGTCAACACCAGCTCTCCAAACACACACATGTGCAAGTGGACCCCCCCCCCCCCACCTTTCCCAAAACACACACCCACACACACCACACACACACACACACACAACCTTTCCCCTCTTCATCACTGCACCTGAGCTGAGATCACAATATGGCCACATTCACTTCCTCATGGCCTTGAATCTTCTAAGACCGACTCCTCTGCAGGGTGAATCCTATTCTCAGTGGGTTATCTGAGGTGGCGAGACGTTTACTGGAGCCTTTGTAAACATTTTGAGTTGTCCAAACCGGTCCTAGTGGCCCAGCAGCCTACAACCACCAGACTATAAGACTGTTCCGGTCTTGCTGACGAGGGTAGTAAATGCTTGTTGTCCCATCGGATTGGACAGAAATGAGGCTTCATACACATTAAGACAAGGGATCACACAGTACTGGATTTTGTAATTCAAATAATATTGATCTTTCACAAACTTTTCAATTGCATACTTATGTGGATCAATCCAGACACACTTTTATTCCTCCAAATAAAATGCTGTTTATTGTTTAGATTGTTTAGATTGTTTAGATTGTTTAGATTTAACAACCGGACCAAGTGGACTGGGGAATCTACGCAAGTGGAAGTTGTTGTTGTTCAAAACAAATTCTCTTCCAATTCATTTTGTCCTCCTCCCTCCTGGAGCTAGACTCCCTGATGCCAGGACCGCTCTCAGATTTCAGTGTTGGTGAGACTTGGACCGCTTCACACAAGCCTGACCAGACTGGGCCCGACCAAATCAAACACACTTGGGGGGAAAAAAAATGTCTTGCTCCTTTAGTGTGTCTTGAATCGTCTGGAGGACCAAAGTCTTGAACCTGTTCATACCTGCACCCCCCCTCCTATCCCCCAGGGTAAAAATCACCTATTGTGCCCTAGGCTTTCAGGTGGATGTATTACTCGCTACATGTGTTGAAATCCATCCATACCTTTGTCACTCTGCACTGTAAACTATCTACTAAACCAGCTTACCATGTTACCATTCATTTAACATGAGGCAAGATCTATAGGGGCTCTGGTGCTGATGGTGAAATGACAGTGAAAAGAAACTGAATGGAAAATAATGAACGCTTTGATGAGCGTATGCAGAACATTGGCCAATAGTGTGAATCACTCGGAGTGGGCTTCTCATTTCCTGAATCTCAGAGACAGAAATGTGTGAGTAGGATGGAAGGTATGCAAATATCCTCTCCGACATAAATATGGGGGCACTGTAAGAGGATACAGAGAGAGAGAGAGAGAGACAGAGAGGAGATCAACCGAGGGCGAGCGAGAGAGAGAGTAAGATTGAAAGAGCGCAACAGAACGACAGAGAGGGTCTCCGTCGGACATGCAGCCATGCGCGCCCACGAGAACACAGGGTCTTTGTGTGGAAGAATGTGGTTTTCATAACAGCCCATTTCTTCTGGGGTGACTGCGGGCCAGCCTGGTCCATCTGGTGGGCCTTTGTCAAACCATCTCGCGCTCCGGTGGCAGAAAAGAGGGGAGCGCCATTAGTATGCACCCCGCACCTACTGCCACCACCCTTCCCTCCACACCCTCTTCCCCCATATTCCACTCTCTTCATAACTAGATCATGGGTGGTAGAGGGGGGTAGGGTGGGGGGCCCATTGTACATTGTTTTGGCTTTCACTGGTTCAAATCCTCCTCACAAAGTGGATGGGAGGGAATGGGGGACCCAGCGGGCACCTTTAGGTTGTGAAGGGGGGATCTGGAGGGTCTCAATGGGCCGAGGGCACTGAGAGGTCCTCGGTGATGTGCTGGCATGAAATACAACAAGCCAGGGTTCACTCCCCCAATCTGGGGCAGGTTGTTCTTTTTGGGGGTTGACGTACCCATTATGGTATTCTGCATTCTCTCTAGATTCTCTTGTGTGTGTGTGTGTGTGTGTGTGTGTGTGTGTGTGTGTGTGTGTTTGCGCACATGCACCTGCAATTAGGCATGTGTGCGTGGTCCAGTAGTAGCCGTCAGATAAAAGCCTAAAAAGCTCCATAAAGACTTCAAAATAAAAAGATGAAGCTTTATTTCCGGAGCATTTAGAATTACATTGTGAACGTTGAGTGGATCCTTTCGAACCTTTAACTCGAGCGATCATAATCACTGGAGCTGCGAGCTTTTCACACCACAGCAGTTTTGTTCCAGAGTGTGGACGTGGCTGCTGCCCGTCGCCGGTGCCGAGCGGAGAGCGAGAGGAGGCAACCGTGTAATCCGAGTCATTAGTGGGTTTTAACAGGATTTGGTGCAGCGACAATAATGGAGACTCTAGTGGCGTCCACTGTGAGACCCAAAGAGACCCAGAGAAGAACAGTGGCCACAGTGGCACGACTGTTCCAGAGGACTCAGAGGACGGAGGATGGAGAGAACGTAATCTGTATTTGTGAGTGTGTGTGTGTGTGTGTGTGTGTGTGTGTGTGTGTGCGTGTGCGTGTGCATGTGTGCTAACTTAACCCACAAGCCTTCTCTTTTCTGTCCCTCGACTCTCCCCCCTTTCTCTGTCTCTCTCTCCCTGTCTTTCTCTCTCTCTCTCTCTCTCTGTCTCTCTCTCTCTCTCTCTCTCTCTGGTTCCCATGATTCCCAGCCTCATAGAGGGGTGTAAACAGAGTGTGGTTGGCGTTACCATGGTAAAGGCCGGTTGAGTGCCGGGAATGGCGACTATGCATGTGGAGAGACTTGGGGTATGCCCGCTAAGCTGGCATACAGTAACACACCCGCGCACGTGCACATACACGCACACACACACACACACACACACACACACACACGCATCCTCAAGCATAGTTCTGCTTGATTTTCCCAAGCAGGAAAACCCGGAGAGCAGAGCTTACAGTTGGGATAAGTCCTAACTCCTATCGCCTTTAGTCAAACCCAACACTGAACACACACACGGCGATATTCACAACACACACACTACTAAGACAGAGGCATGAGTGAGGAGAGGACACATCATGATGAAGTACACATATTGCTTTGGCTTCAGTTGTAAATGGCACATACACACACATACATACACACAGTTATACACACACACACACATAGAAAGGGTCAGAATGATAAATCTCCCATTGCACAATGATGGATTTCTCCCAAATGGTGAACATAGTGTACCCTGCCAATGAAATATGGTCCATCTCTTAGTGCATCAGCTACAGTTTATTGCTTGTACTGAACGTGACTCTGCTGCTAAATGCCTAAAAACACACAAGACAGCAGATACACATAAAGCATTGAGCTTGTATATGAAGCTGAAGATGTTTTATGTTTATTACCCATACATCCCCTACATCATGTCTTAACATATCAGAGATAATGGACAGTTAATTGCTAAAGCGTAACATAAAAATGTATGAAACAGCATATGCAAGTAAGACAATAAACTGGTTGGATTTCATGGTCATGACTACGGCTGAACATTCATCTTCTTCAACATCAACAAATGTGTTTGGTTCTCCTTGACTAGCAACCTTATATTGATTCTTGCAGGCATGCAGGTTCTACTGCATCTGCATTCAGCGGCCGAGTGTCTTGTTTTAAGACTTGCAACGCATCCTTCTTGAAGCATCCTTCTTGTTAACTACTTAAAAGTGAGAGAAATCAAAACTAAAATGAAAAAAACTGAAAAAGTCTGCATGTGAAAAGGCAGCAGCCTAACATCAGGTAGTACCGTCCCAGGGGTTATTTACTTGATAGGCACTAAGTAGAGGAATAAGATGCAGAACATTAAAGGATTAGTCTTGAAGTGAATTCATAATAGTCATTCAACGTCTGTGGGTATGTGGGGGCGAATAATATTTCACACATATTGGAAAAGGTGCATGACTTCATCAAGGGAGGCCATTTTTTTCAATATTTGTCAACTTAACGGCCAAAACAGGCCTGAAGAAAATATTTAAAAAACCAACTAATGCCACCAAATGAATGCATTTCATTCAGACTAAATTCTCAATCACTGCATCTGCTGCTGAGTTCCACCGCTGCCAAAGATTTGACTATTTCCCTCTTTGGATTAAGCCACTTTTGTCTATTTACAATTTCATCAGTGGCCATGTTTGTATGCATCTCGTCGCTAAAAGGGCTTGTGATTTTATTGCCAGTGCAGAAACACGAGCCAAAGCAATTTAATACACTGAGCAGCCTTTCAAAAAAAACAGCCTGAAACAGCGTTGGGCTTTGGACTGTGTTCACAGCAGCCATCTGCAAGCTGCCGCACACCAAGAACTGAGGCGCATTGGTCTAGAGGCATGATGGCAAGGCCCTGCGATGCTGGCCACAGAATAAACAAGTCATTTGACCGGACAACAATCATAAAAGCAACTATTGATGTTTCATACAGCTGCAGGGTTTTTTTTTCTCTGCTGCATTTGTTGTTTCATAGCTCTGGCTGTCTTGCTGAGTTGACCATTGACCATTGATTCCTGTAGTGGTGATCTGGGCCTTAAACTGTTTGTCATTCATCTTTCACATGTATTCATCGATATATCCTGTTCGTGCCGATGGATCTCGGAGTACGGGCTGTCATTGGTGTGTCCACGTTATCGATTCACGACATTGTTCTCTCTGTCAGAATCAATGGTGGCCATCCAGCTCAGTCTAATCTAAGCCAGCCATCCCAGTTATTCCAGGGTCACATACCTCGCGCCATGTGTCAGAATTCCTGTCTGCTTTTAAGCAAGTGTGCAAGTGTGGGACCGATACACGGAGTGACCTCACACACACACACACACACACACACACACACACACACACACACTTGAGTGCCCAAACACATGTACAACTGAGCAGGCAGACAGGATCACAGTGCTGACGGACACACACACATGCGCCCTGCCACCACACACACACACACACACATCACACTCAATAAAACACTTTCAAACACATTCAACAACTGGCTAGCATACTAAACTGGGTAACACACACCCTCTCACACACACCCCTTCAATAAACCCTCTGTGTCTCATTTCCCTCTCATGCCCCTCAGGCCCCTTCAACCCCCTCTGGAGCAGGTGGGCGACAGGCAGACCAAAGACTCCGGCCCCCTGCCACACACACACACACACACACACACACACACACTTTTTTGCTCTCTCTTTCTCTCTCTCCTCTCTCACTCTCTCCAATACACACCTCCCCTTAATGACCACAGATGTGTTAAAAAGCCCCGCCACTTAAAGCAGCAGCCCCCTCAGCCACTTCATTTGACATGCTCGGGAGGAAAACAAAGAAAGACCCCTATTGTGTCTTTCAACAGTATCCAATCAAGCCTGCTACTCAATTAGCCATGGAACGCCACAAAACGAGGAGATAAGGATCCATTTTATTAGGACCTTTTCAATGCCTGCCTTAATGGTATACATCCAGTGCTGCATTGTGGGTAAATCTGCCAATTGATTTTTTGACACGGAGCTGGCTCTTTCATAAATAGCTCACTCAGGCAAAGGTGAGGGTTTCTAAAATACTGACGAGAGACAAGTAAAATCAATAGCTGTTCTCACCGCGGCCTCCCGATGGTGTTATTGGGGCGTATTATCTCCGTAATAGTTCAGTCATACAAAAAAAGAAAGATGGAGAGACGGACAGACAGAAGGCAACGTAGGCAGGTGATAGACAGGGAGGCACAGAGGTGGACAGAATAAGAGAAAATCGATTGATATTGGCAACAGAGCCGCTACTAAACACAGAGGGTCAAAACTCTTGTGTTGCTGGTGTTTACAGACAAACTGCAAGTAAGTGCTGCAAGATACATTTATACTTTTTCATACTTTAAATGGTCTTTTTAGGTATAAGAGGTTTTCAAGTTGTTTTCAATTATGGTGTGTTGTTTTCTAACTTTAACACAGTCCACTCTGTAGAGTTGGAGACCCTTTTCCCTCAGATTAGATTAAATTAGATCACTTTGTGTGTGTGTGTGTGTGTGTGTGTGCGTGTGTGTGTGTGTGTTCAGAAAAAGGGGCACAAGTCTGCAGGGATATTGTTTGAGGTAAAAGGGGTTTCAACAGACGAAGAGACCGAAATGGAAAACAACAAAGAGCTAATGAAAGAAAGAAAAGCGTCCAGACGGCACTGTGCTTCAGAGAATGTCTTGATTATCGTCTCAGCAGTTTGCTCTGAATCAATCCCACCTGACTCCAGAAACTCTAAAAGAAAACATCGCAGCGGGGTTTCCAAAGTTCGATGGCCTCGCTGCAGCGTTCAGGACACAGCAGCTATTGAATTAAATCACATGTTCACAATTCATTTTTGCATCCTCAGCTGGCATCAATTTCCAGGAACCGACTGAACGTCGACTTCAATCAGCATCTGCAATGTAACTGTGGGGTAAAGTTTCTATTCACTAGAGTCTGTCTGTCTGTCTGTCTGTCTGTCTATAGTATGATGTGACCACTCTGACCAGACAGCTACCGTCATACTATCGCCCTTCATCCGACAACAGTGGGAACCCACCTGGCAGCGATGTACAGAGTCCTGTTCATGATCACGATGAGCTGGATGTCCAGTTTGTGCCGCTGCGTGTTGTTCCTGCCAGGTTTGTGGCCCACAAACGCCGGATACTGCTTTGTGTCTGCGGGGGGAGAGAGGAAGAATGGAGACGTTCAAGTGCAAGGAACCAAGTAGAGAAATGAAAACCCTGTAGAGGTGTTCGTCCTAACAACTGTGTGTGATATTTATACATTTCAGTTATTGGAGAAGACAAAAGTGGCTTCGTCAAAGTGAGCCAAAGGTTTTGGGTCAATGTCATCCCGTGTGTCTCAGCTGGATGAAAAGGGTCCACCAAAATTGTAGGTTTAAATCCTGCTGCGACCATAAATTGCAGGCTAAAAATGCAACGCACTGTACCGTGCAATCGCTGTATTGTAAGTGGCTTTGGATGAAAGCGCCTGCTCTGAATAAACAGTCTGATAGAAAAGCAGGTCCATGTGAGGTTGGCTGGCTACTGTTTCAACTCCCGTGGCCAGGAGGTACAGCGTTATGCCCAGAGAGAGGCAGCAGGACGAGGCAGAACAGAGAGAGAAACAGAGAAAAAGAGAGAGAACAATGAGCATATCTTTTTAGCCTGCCACAGTATTTACGCTATCACACGCAGCATTAGGAGCCCGACAGAAAAATAGCGGATTATCCTTTGATGTGTGGTGGGCTTCGTTTCAAATGCCGCTTTAAGTCCTCCATTTTAGTGTGTGTAGAGGGCCTATCCTTGGGCGCCAAATTACACTCCATGCCATCAAAATGTATTCAGTGGGGGGGGAAGAAGAGATGGAGGGATGGACGGTGCAGGGAGAAGGAAGGGTTGAGGGGGATGTAGAGGAGCAAGAGGATAGAAAGAGTGGAGAAAGAAAAGTGGAGAGGGGGATTTGTGATGGGATAAAAGGCAGAAAACAAAGGGGAGAAAAGGGTGCAGGGCGAGAGCGAGGGAGGACTTGTGATGAGAGGAGGGACAGCACACAGGCTGGAGTAAGGAGGAAAAAGGAAGGGAAGAAAGGAAGGAGGTGTAAGGAATGGGATGAGTCGGGGAGAAGAGGAGAGAAGAGGAGAGAAGAGGAGTGAAGAGGAGAGAAGAGGATACTCACAGTTGCCGTGTGAGATGCTGATGGGCTCTGAGTCTTCGGGGAAGCCCGCCCCGGCTATTTGCAGTAGCGTGAAGTAGAGTAACAAGGCCTCTGACCTCATGGTCGCACCAACGCTGCTGCTGCTGCTGCTGCTGCTGCTACTGCTGGTCCTCTACTACGGATTTACCTAAACCTGCAGACAAAGAGACAGGAGGAGGAAGACAGAGAGGAGGGGAGAGAGATGGAGAGAGAGAGGGATGAAAGGAGCCAGGGAAGGGAAAAAAAACAAAAGTTAGTCCAACAAATATGAATCCACCTGACTGCCTCTTCAATTACCTCCCTACTTCACACAAACAACACAGATCCTGGGGGAGGCGAGAAAAAGAAAGGAGTTTGCCAAACAAACCCAAGTCCATCTGAATTAGCTGTTTGTGCATTTTGCACGGCCCGTTGCAATCTGTCAGAGATGTATTTATATATGCATTTTCGATGACTCAAGTGAGCTGCGTCGCAGGCGAAACAGAATTAATTGGATTAGGGAAGTAATATGTGTCATAGATCGATGTCAGGCAGAGAAGATCTCTTTCTCTCTCTCTTGTTCCTCCCTTTCTCTGTGACAGGGTCTTAGTGAAGTGGGAGCCTGCTGTACAGTATCAGCAGTACCTGGAGCTGGGGAGGGATGTTGTGGGAAGTACCTCATTTCCCCGTTTGTCAGTTTCTATCAAGTGTAGCAATCCTACATCTTAATTTCATCATCTCTTCTACATTACTGCTGCTGCATCATCTCTCCACACCCAAGAGGGAAAGGCAGCGGTCCCAGCGGTGCCAATGCAGGACGGATGCAGGGTGGCGGGCTTCTCCATGGTAAAGGTAAACTGGTGCATCATTGTGTCTCGTTTTAGCGTACGTTCTAGAAAAAACTATGACGTGACCACTCAGGGGCTCCGTACATTTCTCATCACACTTGCAGTCTACCTGATGTGCCAACTGTTGACTCAATAAGAGCGATGCCTCATGGCTGTGGTGATTTTTGAATCTGTTTTTTGACGATTTTACCTTTATATCTCAGCATAAACCGTACAGGCAACAGGCCAGCACACTGTCTGATGTCCTTCTATATAGTTATTGCAGTTTTAATTAATCAGCACTCGATTTCTCTCCTTGTCTAAATATGAATATACAATCTGCCTGCTGACGGGTGAGGGGATTTATAGCAGAGGCCCTGTATTGTGCTGATCCGATGACTTCATCCCATATACCATGGCAACTGAGCTTTTTTTTACTGCAGGTTGTGGCAACAAATTACCTCCATAAATCATCACAGACTATTATTGCTTCCGTAATCTAATCAGGAATAAAGCATTTCATTTACATAGAGCACCTTTTCTTTTTTTCCCTGTTTAGCTGAGGGGGTGAAGTCGCCGGGTAGGCAGGGCGGGGGAGATGCTGCAGGGATGAGGGATTGAATAAAATGGTCAATTTCATTTGCTCCAGTCTTATAAAAGTTGTTTATCCCACGCTGTATTTTCATTCGCTTTTGTGTGTCCAAGGGGGAATGAAGAGGGGAGGAAGGATAGAGGATGAGTGAGAGAGAGAGAGAGAGAGAGGGAATCACTTTCTCTCTTCCCTTTGTCATCTCTCTCTCTCTCTCTCACTCTCTCTCTCTCTCCCTCTTTCTCCATGCTCCTGTGAATCTCATTCAGGAGAGGAATGAAAACACTATTCATTGGGAGAATCACTTTAACCCTGAGGAGAATACCAATACTAAAGCCTGGATACGACCTTGATCTCGCAAGCCCCTCCATTCCCCTCCTTCCTCTCTTGCTCCTCTTTGGCCTCCTCTCGCCTCCTCTCTAGCTCCTCTCGCCTCAACCCCTCATACTCTGACTGTTTACTGTATATTTAATAAAGAGAGAAAAACAATTCCCTCACCTTCATCTTTTTCCATCCAGCAAAGGTTGACTGAGCTACACTTTCACTACGCTTTCTCCCGTTGTCCAAACCCCTGGTGGCAAAGAGAGGTAGATTTTTGTATCTACCACTCTTTGTTTTCCTATTACAGTAGAGTAAACCTCTGCGGAGGACTGAAATGGGTTTGTCTCCTGAACCTTGACCCGGAAGTCCTCCAGTAATTGATTGATTGATGAGCAGGAAGTGGCATGAGGCAGGGAGGCTGGCCCTGAGGGAGCCGGGCAGACAGTGGATGAGAAATGGAGGTTGTACAGAGGGAGACAACAAGAGGGGACCCATGTAGCATGTCCTCTAACTAACTCAATGCTACAGTCTGATTAATGGGAATGGTTATAGAATTATATTTCTAGATATGACTTGATTAAATAGAGACCATGAAACAACAATAGCTGAGTTATCCATCTGAATGTGCAGAGGATGTTTGTTGTTGTTGTTTGATTAATTTCATCTCGGGAGACTAATTTTACTGCAGACATTTATCTTGCGTGTTGCAAAAACGCCGCTGAGGGCAAGACACATCTTCCATCTACATCAATAGGGTGTAACAGGATGCTAAAAAGTGTTAGCCTAACCATCTCGCACTGCCTCCTATAATACACAAAATAAATTGAGCACAAAATGACTTAAGTGAAACTCTAAGCCTTCAAATGACCCTTTCATTACCAGCTGCCACACATGAGTAGCACGAGGGAGGGAAACGCAGTCTGTCTTTACTGAATTACACTCTTTGTGGAAGAGCAAATTGCTTCCTTGTGTGTGTTAAATCCTGAATGCCAAAATGCTACTTTTGTACAACACTGCAGACGTCTGTATAAACACACGCGCACGCACACACTCACGAACACACACACACACACGCAACGTTTGACAGGGATTAATGATTAAACATGTGTACAAACTTCAACAATAAATTACCTACTATCAAAAACCACATGGGGGGTGGGGGGGTGGGGTTGGGGGTGTATGGATTTCCTCTCTTGTTAAAACTCTCCTTGAAAAATAACCAAAGAGACATAAAGAGTAACAGTGGAGCCCTGTCGTCCTGCTCGGGCCTTTAATAGATAATAACATTTTGAGAACCTTAGCTGCTATTCCCTTACACCTCCCGCATTCTCAGTGATAAAGTAGCTGGTTGTGTGTGTGTGCATGTGTGTGTGTGTGTGTGTGTGTAAAGCAGAGGGGAGAGTTAATCAAGCTGGATGCAGGCAGGAGGCCACCAGCAGGTAATAAAAACACAAGGACCCCCCCAGGAAGCTTCTACACACACACAATCTTATGAATAAAAATACACACACACACACACACACACACACACACACACACACCTTGCAGCCTTGCAGCGCAATGCACAGCACTAGAAGTCAAAGTAGCCTAACTACACACACACACACACTCCTTGAGGTACAAAACGTGACGCAACTAGAAGTAGACAAATACCAACACATGTACCCACCCACCTACACACACACACACACACACACACACACACACACATACATATATACATACGCTTTCACTCCCCAGACTGAGCAGCCCCACTGGGCCAGCAGACCCAAACTGCATTAGCTTTAACAATAAACACATTATCAGGCCTAATGATGCTATCGCTGCTGTTGCATCAACATGTTAGCTATGGGGGCACGGAGCTGAGACATACACAATAACACACATTCATTACAGCAACAAGGTCAGCCACGGGGGGTTCACGTGGGGAAAGGAAGGAAACGTTGAATACACAGTGTTGATTTAGTGTACTGCACTTACAAACACTCAAACACACACACACACACACACACACACACAAATGCATGAATGTGACATACAGGAGAGAGAGGGATAGTGAGAGAAACTTCCTTCACACACACACACTAACAGGTTAATGTTGGGGGGTTCCTGCCCATTCATCCCCAGAAGCCCCCACTGTGCTCTCCATCAGACTGTGCAGTGAAGTGAGAGACTGCCATTTAATTACATTGAAACCACCAATGTGTGTGTGTGTGTGTGTGTGTCTATCTGCATGTGTGAGAGAAAGAGAGAGTTGTTATTCTTCATCTCTGTGTTTCTGTGTAACCAGTTGAAAAGATGCTGAAGCGTTTCACAGTAATAAAAGTTATTAGAACTGGATCAAAGAGAGACTGACAAGAGATTTCAGAGTTGGTTGAGCAACAGCAGAGTCATTTCAGCTTCTCCAGTGTGAGAGCGACCGTTAGAGAGCAGATCTTACACATGGGTGTGAACACACACACACACATACACATCAAAACACTACACTAACACTAAAAACTTTTACTACCCAACCACACAAACTACTGGACTATACAGCTAAAACCAGAGACTTAAAAGACCAAAAAGCATAGTAACACTTGCTGGGAACGAGAGGGAGGACAGCGGCTGGAGGAAATGGGGTTGGGAGAGGTGTGAGAGAGAGGAAGAAGACCAAGAAGAAGGGAGGTAATGAGCGGGGGGCATGAGAGACAGCGAGGTGAGAAGAGAATAATGCAGTGATCTACCATAAGGGGAAATCAAATGGAACACATCCAACCACCTAGGGCTTCCTTATGGGGCGGATACCCTGGCAGGTGTTTATACTTGTCAGCCTCGGCCTGATAAATCAGACAGAGAAGACGGGAGAAGCTGTCTGCATGAGCCCAGGAGGCCACGATAAGGGAAGGGAAAAGGAAGAGAGAGGGAGGGACTGTGTCTCGCCTGTCTCTCTGAGAACAAGAACTCAACTGGCATCCTATGCAAACACATTAATGCAGGCACACACACACACACACACACACACACACACACTCCCACAAACGTAATGAAATTTAAAAAATTCTTTGAGCCATAAAGAAGCACATTGGTGTTTTCTTTTCCTCCCCCATTTTTCCTCCCTTAGATGATTATGGGGTAATCCATCATGGTTTGATTATTAAAAGACAATGAAATGGACATGAATGAGGCACCCCATCGCTGTAGGCCCTTTATTGAAACAGGGGCCTGGATGCGAGAACGTCTCCCTTTTAAGAGGCGACAGACTCACTCTGGAAGCAGGCCAAAGAAGACGGAAAGAAGAGAGAGAGAGAGAGAACAACAGAGTGAGAGAACAGAGGCGTGACGCCAACTAGGAATAACAGCAACATAACAAAGACATCCGATGACTGGAGACGCTATCTTTATAACTCTGCCTCCGTGATCTAAAATCCATTAGGCCTGGACATGCCTCTGTGCCTCTTAATCACAAAAAACAATTATGTGTTGCGAAGCAATGGATATCCATTTCATATCGTATTGAGGACACTCTTTAAAGCAATGTATCATTGATCAACAAACAATAAACAAAAAGTGTGACAGGAATTTAAAGAGAGAGTGGGAGAGGAGAGGAGAGGAGAGGAGAGG
Source organism: Hoplostethus atlanticus (assembly GCA_034670405.1). Classification (NCBI taxonomy): domain Eukaryota; kingdom Metazoa; phylum Chordata; class Actinopteri; order Trachichthyiformes; family Trachichthyidae; genus Hoplostethus; species Hoplostethus atlanticus. Next base: position 13,424,100 of record JAXDDX010000002.1, on the reverse strand, counting down.
AGAGGAGAGGAAAGGAAAGGAAAGGAAAATAAAGTACAGCAAATGAAAGGAAAGGAAAGGAAAGGAAAGGAAAGGAAAGGAAAGGAAAGGAAAGGAAAGGAAAATAAAGTACAGCAAATGAAAGGAAAGGAAAGGAAAGGAGACCAATGGGCTTTCTCTGTATGAGCATAATCCAAAGTAAACTGATGTCCACCAACGCTGCCAGCAGCAGAACACAACAGCAGCAAGAGATGAGGGGAGATAACTACTTGCAATTGCTCTGTGTTTTAAAGTAGGTCAAGAACCAGTTAGGGTGCTGGGACTAAGATGGGCTCCTGAAATGATTCTGGAAAACTGGTAGCTTAGAATAATATGTGATGCATCATATGACTCAATACTCTCTTTCTCCTTGTCTCTCTAGGTCTCTCTCTCTGTTTCTGTGTCAAGCCTGCGCTCCCATTCCCTTACCACCTCTCAGAGACATAATAAAAACATTTATTAAAGTACCCGCCATGCTTCCTTCCTTCCTCCCCTGTCACCTCTGCTCTCTTCATCCTCTTAATTCTGTCTTCTCTTCATCTCCCCAAGAAGAGGAAAAAGGCTCATGTGATGCAGGCTGCTGCTTTGCCTTGTCTGGAAAAATCAGTTATGAATCCCAAACCAAACCCAAACCCCCCCGCCCACCCCACCCCACACACACACACACACACACACACACACACACACACACACACACAGACAAACAAAGAGCTCAAACACATCACACACTCACTGGTGCTTAAGAGATTGACCCCAAAAAAGAACGAGGTTACATATTTAAATATCAGAACCTTTTCCAGGCCTGTCAATCATGGCGGGGATGATACAAGCGGAGCAGCTTCATCAATCTGGAAGCAGCTGATACTGAGCTGTGTGGGCAAATTACTGCTGATAAGGAGAGGCTTGGTACCGCATGGCCTTCACTCGCTCCCTTTTGATCCAATTATCTGTTTGGTCTGCTGCTACACCGCCTGCCTTTCTGATTGTCTGAAGCCACCCTGCTATCCCTTCACCAGAAACATGCCGTATAACATTGGGCTTTGTTTGTTTTAGAGAGATGGATATGCTGTCAGCTTGAGTAAAGATCACCTAGCACCTATCACCTGTCTAATGTTGAGTTTGACCGGGCAGGCGCAACCAAGGAATTGGTCAAAGAAGCGAGAAGAGCAAGAAGATGGAAGACGGAAGAAAATACAGAAACGGCAGAATGCCACTGAGCCAAATGTCACATCGACTCCACAGAGAGAAAGATGCCAGAATGACTGAAACATAGAGCCGTGTGGAGCAACGATAGAGGTGTTGAAACTGTCACACAGCATAATGCACATTTTTACTTGGAAGCTCACTTTACCAAGGCCGACTGCGGGGTGCCTTCAGGCTATGCTACGCCATGCTAAGTCATGATACAGGTCGGTGAGTCAAGTAACTGTTTTAAATGAGGCTGCTCGGGGTTGAAAATGTATACGTCAAGGTGTCTAGAAATGTGCGTGATAAGATTTACAGGAAGGAGAGTAGCACAGCTTCTCCAAGCTTTCATCCTCAGTGGACATCAACCGAGCCATCAGAGAGTGGAGAAACATAACAGAGAAATCCATTTCTGCGGTTTCTCTGGTTAAGCATTTCCATATCCAAAATGTATGAGTCCTAAAATGAGTTTTTATGTAATTTCTGGGAGGGAAAAAATGTCTCCCAGACAGGGAAACGACAGCCTGATAGACTTATAGTAATTCATGCAGAAGTTCTTTGAGTCGTGGCAGAAATGAGTTTGGGTATTTAGAGGAGCCTGGGAGAAGCAGCCGAGGGACAGTGTGTTCTTGGGGTAGCTTTCCCGCAGTTAGACAAACGAGCGTGAGTAATCAATAAAACAATAGCTGTAATTCTGGCCGAGAGCTGGATGGTTACAAACCCTTTTCCTCTACAGGCCCAGGCTGTAAATGAGAAAAGTCTCAAAGTCAATATGAAGCGGCAACTCACTAAGTGGTTTTACTATGGATATAAAATACACAAGATTTGGTGGAAAGAAATGGAAATTTTTATCCTCATCCTTGCTGGACCTTGAGTAAGTAGACATAAAGTTGGAGACAATGTTATATGTATGAAGTCATGAAAATCATAAACAACAGCGTCTACAACCCCAGACATGAATTCTGTTCTATCTACAAACCCGGAAGGACGCGGAGGGACCTTGGTGATAAAATAGCAGCGGTGTATAAGTATCACGTCCTTCACCTTGTGCCGCAGTACAGCACGGAGGCACAGTTTGTCAAAACATCCGGCAAAAAACACCGTTCAACTCTCGACGCTTGCAAAAATTGAGACTGCATTTGTTTGGGTGTTTTTTTTTAGTCCAATTTATGCAGCCGTTTTGTTTTTTTTCTTTCCCTTGCAACTGAACTAGAAAAGCAGACACAGGATATAACCGGCTGGCCTGCAGGGACCGAGTAAGAGGTGTGATGGTTTGCGGTTGTTGTATCCATCTGGTGCAGTTTTCACATCTCGCAGCCTCCTGCCTCTCCATAATAGGTGTGCTTCTGCGTTCTGCAAGGTGTGATATCATCTGTGACTGCGCCTCCTTTTGTCCCCAATGCCGTCTCTCTCTCTCTCTCTCTCTCTCTCTCTCTCTCTCTCTCTCTCTCTCTCTCTCTCTCTCTGACATTCTCTGTCGTTTAACAACAATTTTATCGTGCATCTTCAATAACTGCACTATGAGCACTTCAATAATGTATAGGTCTGTTTAAGAAAAGCCATGTTACAATGTACAGCATCGATTAACTTCAGTTTCAGTAAAATCTGTCTCACAAGAAAACAGCAACAATAGAATATCGTCTATTCTGGTGGTACAGGAAATCATCCCAGCTTTGTTTGTGGCATATTTTCCTCGTGGAGCTCAGAGTTGATTTGATGCAGGTTCCATTATACTAAGTGATGTGTCCTCGCTGATAACTGGCTAGCTGGCCGTCCGTTCTGCAGCAACAGGCCTATCAGATCTGACGGAGTATGATGCTAATCTCTATTAAGGTAATGGGCTGGCCACAGGTCAGGGGAGGAGAGAGCACACAGTAGCTGACTTTCTCTTTCACACACTTCTCATTATATCTCTCTCTCTCACACACACACACACACACACACACACTTAGCTCATCTTTTTGTCCTGTTTCGTTTTCTCATACACTTTCTTAATATAATCCATCTTGTCCACTCAGTCTCTGTCCATTGTGTGTTATTTGTGCAATGTCCTTCTCAGTCACAGCCTCTTTCTTTTTCTTTGTCCTCCCACCCTCCAATTGAACACCAGGGAAGAAAACCCCTGCCTCTCTCTCTCTCTCTCTCTCTCTCTCTCTCTCTCTCCAATTTCCCCCAGTATGACAGGAAACAGATATTTATAATGGAAGACAGAGAAAACATACGACAAAACCTAATGCAGTTACATTCTGTGTTAGCCCGTGATATTGTGATATTGGTAATGGAGTATCGTGTTTTTCTGTTAGTGCATCACGTCCAATAGCATTATGAATCATCTAAGATAAACCACGACATTCAATCCTCCTGCTGCGCTAGGCCACAATAACTGACTGACAACACATTATACCACAATAATTCTGCTGTATTGCCAAAGCACAGAATGAACCTGTCTGAATGCGGCTATCTCCACAGACCATATTGTGGGAGTGATACGGCTAGCATCCAGCTGTAAACTAATGACTGAGATGACAATGCTCAGGCAGACACATCGTTGAGAAGTCTTTCTTGCCACAGTGCAAAAACGAAATGTGCCCCGTCTGTGAAAAGAACAAAAGAACAACCTACTGCAAATAGCAAAAAATATCATCAGTCTGTAACAGAGTGGTAATTGTCAATACCATTATATCACAAGACGCGGCAACACAATACAAGAAGTGCTAAGCAACTCTGTAATGCCGTCGTGAGAATTATGCCGTTCAGCCTTTTGCAGGCCATAGAGTTGATGTGTGTGTGGGTGCCAACTGCCAATATATTACACTACGGGAGAAACGATGGTGAGAAAAACAGACAGAAGTAAAAAGACAACAAAGGAGACTAGAGCGAGACATGCAGGGGGAAAGAGAGTAATCATGTAAAGCTGTGCTACTTAATGGGATGTAAGCCTTTGGAAAACCATGTCTCTGCCTGGTTCAAATCCTTGCTAGTATGGACCTTTTTTTTGTACTAGCTTGTCCTGAGATGTAAGAAATGTTTTTCTCCCAAGTAACCAAGTAGTAATCTAGTAACCTTTCTCATTACATTACATTACATTACATTACAGGCATTTAGCAGACGCTTTTATCCAAAGCGACTTACAATAAGTGCATTCAACATAGGTAGGCAAGAAAACTACTAGTCACCAGAAATCGTAAGTGCATCTCCTTCCTAAACAAGCAACTAAGAGCAGAACTAGCGCTAAGGTAAAAGTGCAATAAGTTAGCTACCTACTTTTCTTAAACAAATGAGACAAATAAGAAAATAAAATGAGCAAGAGCTAAGACAAATAAGTGTATCAAATAAACAAGAGTCAATAAACAAGAGCTCATACAAATAATTGACGACAAATAGGCAAGGCTAAGAGGAAGGGTCAGGGTAGTGTTTCCTGAAGAGGTGGGTTTTCAGCCTGGGTTTTCTCTAGGATTTAGCTACCTAAAGTCAACCGGCATGTCTCCCCAGTGTTTCAGCTCCCATAACCTTTCAAACTAGTGACAGTAAATATGTTGTGATCCGTGTTACAGTTGAGTCATGTGCCAAAAACAATCATAAATACAAGCGTCGCTAGGCAAGCTACCTATGAATCACAAAGGCTACTGCTGGAGCTAGCTAATGGAGGCTAACTATCCATTAACAATTCGCTATGAGCCGCCAACCAAAATCCCTTTAGGTTTGTACAGCACGTACAAACCTACACCGGGATTATTGGTTAACCTCGGTTAACTTAAGACTTGTCGATGGCAGCTGTGTACAGTTCTTTGGGTCCTGTGACAAATATTAACACTGTGCCAATGTGCTGTTTTCTGTCAAATGAGTAAAAAACCTGAGAACGTTAGCATGACAAGCAATGAAGCGTACCAAACACTGTGTATCAGGCTTATGGACTGAGATGTATGAGGCTGATTCCACAAGAGAGGTGTACTCTTTATAATGAGACCACAAAATCAATACGGAGAAACCAGTTCATTTTTGCAGCGATGTAAAAAGGCCGCCCCAGGATAAAAGTGGAGTTTCAAACTTAAAATTAGGCTAGCAGAATGGGGAAAAGAAAATTCTCCTGATGTTTGTCCGATCTGAGCGTACTGTAACTAATGTAATGGTGCCGCAAGTGCCCACAGCACTGTAAATGCATGCTTGGTTGGCTGGTTAGCATGAGCATAAACTACACGTTGAAATTGTGAATGTAACAGCGTGTAACAGCTAAAAGTACATGTTGTTGTCTAAAGGGACAACACACACACACACACACACACACACACACACACTGGAGCCACCTCTAGAGTTCCTGCCCCGGGCCTGACGCACACAGAAGTTTGATGGTAAGATAAATAACACCCACAACTGAAAGAGGGAATTAGAGAGACAGGAATATAGTGTGGGGGGGAGAGAGAGAGAGAGAGAGAGAGAGAGAGAGAGAGATCACTGGTCACACTGTGCCAATGGTATTATTCTAACCTTGAGTCTGGTCCACAACTGGGGCTCACATCATCATCTCTCCTCATACTGCACAGTAATTACGTAGTAATGACAGTGTACAGTTACAATGAGCACTGGTAGTAAATCAGAGAGTTCAAAGTTACTATAGTAGCAAATAGTATGGAATTATACCTGAATCAACTCAGTCCAGTGGACAGACATCCAAGTGTTTCCAGATTGTTAGGATATGGTTGAAAATGAATTGACATTTTTTGGGGAATGTATTACAAGTGTTGCACAGGATTCCAGTTCCCTCTCGGCGTCTCGCTCCCCGAGGCCTCCCCTCTGAGAAGAACATTTAAGTGTCTGTGCCTACCCCCCTGTCACAAATTTCACAAAGTGCAGATGACGGTTCTCCAATAAGTAATTTTCCATGCTGTGTCACAGAGTCTTTGTGATCACTAACTTCTTATATCAGCTGTGTCGTGCAATTTTTCTAATGGAAATGTTGCATTAATTCAGTGGCTGGGGCTATACATCATAGTAGTAAATTGTCCCTGTGGGGCCTCAGAGCTGAGCTGAGCTGGACCAGACCAGGTCAATCTAGGCCCGCTGTCTGTTTAGCTTTCAAGGAAAAGACAACACATTGAAGAGTTATGGGCTGGATTTGGACTGGTTGACCCTGCCTTTCTTTCTTCAGTAAATAAACAAAAAGTTTATTTATAGGTTTACTTTTACTGGTGCTGTTTCTGGGCCCTGTAAAGCACAATGTTGCTGTTGGATGAAAACCCTGTAACTCCAATTTTGGTGATTTTCACGTTTTGACTTCAAGATTAGGATTCAGGAATTACATGCTCATCTGTAGGTTGACAAAACAGATTATTTTCAAATTCAATTGGAATAATGCAAGTTTGTCAATCTAAAACAAAGGCTGTCATTGTGACTTCCTGAAAATTGACAATTTGGAGATATGAGTTTTTCACACGGTGGTCAAAAACAGATAAAGGATGCATCTTAATCCGTTCCAAATGCAGCCTAACAAAGGAAGTGGTAAACATTGAACTAGCATAGTACAGAATACAAATGAGCAGCAAAGTGAGAGAAAAGCTGTTTGCAGTACGATCATCCTGCATAACTGCTGACAACTTGCAATCTGGAAGGTGGAAGATCGAATTATTCTATTTATCTATTTTTCTCTTTTTCACACTATTAGTAAGTGAGACACTCAGTAAGTGTTGTTCCTCGTAAGTGAAAAAAGCTTTAACAGCCTCACATTTCATGCTTAAACCTCCTAAATCCTGATTATATTTTGGAAAAATCCCTCTTTTAGTTCAGCCACTCACCGGTAGACCAAAAGCTCATAAAAAAAACACTAAGACTTCTGTTAAAAATCTCAAACAACTCCTTTGTCTTTCATGTTAACCTTACAACCTCTTCCATTACCCCTCTCAGGCAACATCTGAAGACCCACGTTTACGACTTCCTGTCAGCGGAGAGGAAAATAAAAGTGCGGGGAGAGAGAGAGAGACTGAAGATGGAGAGAGCTGCAGCCCTGGTCTGCTGTTCTCAGTATGAGTGATAATGAAGGATGGAGGGTAGAGTGTGAAGAGAGTTAAGTGGAGACTAGAGAGAGTGCAGTGAGGAGCTGTGTGTGTGTGTGTGTGTGTGTGTGTGTGTGTGTGTGTGTGTGTGTGTGTGTGTGTGTGTGTCTGTGTGCGTTCATGCGTGTGTTTATCAGTGTTTACTCTTGCAGGTGGTGTGTGTCAGTCAGTCGGTCAGATGGTGGGTGTGTGCCGACCTGCAGCTCCTGGGCTTTACTCAGTGGAAACACCAGGGGAAACTGGAGCCTGTCAAGCCTACTCACTGTGATGTTTGGCTAATGCCAAGATTACCGCTTCCTTTCAACCCCCACCCAAAAAAAGATTTACCTGTGTGCCCGTCTGTCTGCCTCTGTGTCTCTCTCTTTGTCTGTGTGCTTCTCTGTCTGCCTGCCTGACAACAAGCATGCATCAGGTATAACATGGTTTTAAACTGGCATCTGTTGATTATATGCTCTGCATGTGCATGGAGAGAGCTGGAGAGGGAGTTTCAAGCTAGAGTAGAGAGAGAGAGAGAGAGAGCGAGAGAGAGAGAGAGTAAAAATCTCCTTTTTTGGTTAAGCAGAAACATCTATCATAGCTGTTTATTCATTGGATTAAGAGTTATCATGTCAGTGCACTTTTTGGAAGAGTTTGATAAATTGCTACACGAGGAGCCACTTTTCTGTCTCAAACACTTCAACACTTGAGGAAGATGAAAGAATAGTGTTTATATATCAAGTCTAAATGATTGAGAATAAGAAGACGATGATTCGTGACAGCAGCAAAATCTTTCTTGAGGACACAGATCACTTAGGTTGTTTGACTGAATTCAAAAAAGAAGAGATCCACCCACCTCCAGGATTTATTAGTTTTCCAGATAGTGCAGTGAACATCAGGACAAGAGAGAGGTGGGAAGCGGAGCAGGGATGGCAATTTTACCTCACCCAAAACACTATTATTTCTGACACTGGACTGCAGCATTAGCCAGCGATTGAATGAAAGTAATGGAGACCATAGAAGTGATGTTAGTGCCCAACATCTTAAAGTTGTGACACCATAACATGAGATCTGAATCCAGGAAAGCACACCTGGAGCACCCAGTGACTATATCTTACCTCCATAATGTTGTCCGGCATACACACACCTGATATCAATTTGTACACAAAGGTCAAGAGAGCTGTTGCCTAAGGAAACATGCATCTCGTCCCTCACTGCTATATGTGTGTATATATACTGTATATATACACATGAGCGAACAAGCAGCAAATGAGAATTTCATTTCCTTGGTGAATTGTTTTTCGAATTGGAGGTGCACGTCAGTATTTCTGGGCAGGGAAGTCTGTGTGTGTGTGCATGTATCTGTGTGTGTGTGTGTGGCTGTCTGTGTCTGTGTACTAACTAACCATCTCATCCCCCCATAGGAGGACTTAGTCTGGCTGTGACTGCATCCTCTGGCACAGTCATATTAACATTTCATCCTGATTGTCTCTGTCAAAGTAATTCATCATCATTGACTGAACGACTGTGGCTGGAGCCTCCCCCAACTCTCTCCCCCCCCCCACCCTCTCCCTCTCTCTCTCTCTCTTAGTATCCAGTTTCTCTCTGTATTTTTATCTCTGCCTTTCTCTGTCTCTGGCTTTCTTCTCTGTCTGTGTCTCTCGCTTCCTCTCTCACTGTTTCTCTATCTCATTCATGTCCATCTGGCTCTTGAGATAAACACAAGTCTGGCTCTCCTCATGCAGACAAAATATCTATAAAGATGAGCATAATCACAGTGAACTGCACTGGTTTGGCTATTTTGTCCAAGCAAACCCTCCAGCAGAACATAATCCATCTGTCTCTCCCTCTTTTTCCTTCCCTCTATCGTTTCTTTCTTTTAGTGTTTTTTTTTTTCACCTCTCTCCAGGGTTCAGATTGACACGCAGATTAAATCCAGGGGGAAAATGTGATTAACGAGTTTGTCTGAATAATGTAAATCAACTTAATGGAATTGAAGATACAGGATGAGGGAGAGAAGAAGAGAGGGAGGGTTGGAGCGACGGAGGAGGAGAGGGAAAGGAGGGAGAGAGGGGAGCAAGCAGAGGGTTGCTCAGGGTTCAAATATCCACTCAGCTAAAAGGCAACAGTAACCAGGCCTGGCCGCTATCACACTGGCCTTGGAGAGGGAAAAAAAGGAGGATAGGCAATGTCCTCTTTTCTTCTCATTTCCCTCATTCTGTCTTCTTTTGATGAGTCTCTGCGGTAACATATTCCTCCCTTCCACCCCTCCATCCACCCAATCCTCCTTTCATCCATCTAGATATCACCCCGTGCCCACCCTCTCTAATCCAAGGACAGGGCCTGTAGCATCACACACACACACACACACACACACACGTACTGACAGATGCAAAAAAAAAAAACACAGGGAGGACATGCAAGACAATCTTCAGTCTGCTAACTGTAAGAATGAAATCTGTGCTTTTCCGACAGCGTTAGGTCCCCTTAAGACATAAGAGGATCAACTTGCTCATTCGGTAACTTAAACCATTTAACTGTTTGTGCATTTAATTCCATACACATGCCATTTTTAAACAGAAAACAATGTGAGGACACTATCTCGTCAGACAATGCTGAGGCTTAATACCCTGATCAAGCTGGCTTAGCTAAAATACTCCTGCAGAACTTCCACGGCTGCTTATGTCTAAGGGACTTAAACAAACGAAGCAATCTTAAAGTTTTGTACTAGCATTTTTTTTTATATATGTCAATAAGTTTTTCCAAGGTGAAAAATAGGCTTGATTTTTCTTACTCTGCAAAACACAACTTGCCGTCAAACAAAGCTTGCCTGCAAATAGTCTTCGTGTGATTGGCTTGTAAGCTCAAGTACGGCAGCACGGATCTTCCACGGCATCTAATCGCATTGTGGAAGGAGGATCTGAGGATTACTATCTTTAACTTAAAACTTCTTAGATACCTTTACAGTGAATCCCTAACAGGAATAAAACAGCATACAGGTAGTAAAACTGAAACATACAGTAGCTTTACACACAGCAGTTCAATGCCTCTCCAAAGGGCTTTGAGGTTAGATAGTTTCATTTCTGGGGTGGACGGATGTCACGCTGCTATCGTGAACTCAGTCAGTGACAGCCATAATAATATCATAATTCATTTACCCAGTAGGTCAATTTTAATTTCACTTATCCCCACTGGAGGGAGGTCAGAGGGCAATGGTCAGTGCCTCTGGAGCTGGTAGGGATTCGGTGTCTTCCGCAGGGCATATGCTTGCCAACACACAGGTTTGAACCTAGGGTCTAGGGTTTCTCTAACCACTAGGCCAACCGGCTGCTCAATCACATTTGGGAAGTTGATTCTGCGACCATCCAAAAGCCATCACTGGTGGTTTTTCATTTCAGAACAGTCAGAGCTCATTGGACATTTCAGCTTGATAATGATTTTTCCAGCCCCCATTTTCACATCAACCCCAAAGGTGGGAACGCCTGCCTGAACTCCACACATGGATAAAGAAGCTGTGTGATATTTCCCTTCCATTAACAACACCATCGCCACCAGTATAACTACAGTAAAAGTAACAACCACCCTTATAATGACAGAATCCTTCACCATCCGTGCCCTCTGCTTCTGGTCTTTCCCCTGTGTTTCTCTTAGCTCACTTCTTAATTGCTAGTCAGTTCAGTACGCTAGTTTTTGAACGAGTCAATTCCGTGCGGATTCCAGAAGATTTAATTTTTCTCTCACAAAGATACGCCATCTGTGAAATGATGCCTGAAAGATTCATTCTCTAGTGGCGTATTAATATGCTGACAGGTTAGGAGAAAACGACTCTGGAGTGATTCTGGAGTGAATAAATGAATGGTATCGTCTATGCAGTTGTAGCAGAGTTGTCCAGCCTGAGACCCTGTACGTCTAAATGTCTTTGTTTGTCAGGGTATATTTTCTTTTGGCTGTTTAGTACATCAAATTATGCCTGTTATCTACAGCAGAGGTCATTGGTCAAGTTCCCTACGCAGCATCTATCTTCAATTTGCTCCAAGAACTTCCTCCCCTGCAGAGCAACAAGCATGTAAAAGGACTTTAACATTGTCTATGTTGTATCTAAGGCATTTCTGTAGCATTTGTCCATGATGTCTGCTCTTCAGCTCTGGTTCAGAAGCACAGGAGGAATGAGGAAACAAATATAACCCAAAAATATAACCCATCTTTCTTCAGTTCAAAGCGAAGCACGTGGGCCTGCCTCCAAGATGTGTTCACAGGCACACAGAAATCTCCTTTGTTCTTAGACACCATTTCTACATCTATCAAAGAGTGGGAGCTGGCAAGTGAAGTTCCATTGAAATTGACTGCCTGTGTGACACAAAATGGCCCTTCTAGATGGCCCCCGAATGAGGCCACTTTAGCCCCTTTGGTGCCTGATAATTGGCTGATGAGATTGGGCGGTGGACAACAACAACAGGCAGTAATTCCCTTGTGCGATGCCACGAGGATCTACAGGTGACTGACTGGAGGAGGGTTGACTGACGAAAGAGGTCAAAGGTGACAGAAGATGCCATGGAAGTAGAGGTAGCATCAATACCTGCTGGAAAAAGCATTACATTACATTAACCTGGAAAGAATTGCTTTTTTAACAAAATCTCAAGGCACACTTGAGGCACACCTGCAAGGCCACAGCAGCTGCTATTCAATATTACATCAGTCAAATGAAACGTCAAGCATTATACCCATATAATGCATGGTATGGACGCAGTGCGATGAGGGCCACAGATTCTATTTACATGCAACCCAGATCTAACCCAGATCATCAAAATGCTACAGTACATCATATTAATGCAAATGGACAGGATAATCCAGCATGATGACAGAGGCCGTGGGAGAACTAATCTCTCATAACAATACAGGACAGGTCAATGCAATTCACTTCACATGTCTCCACTGGCAGAAGCTGTAACACTACAACTGTAAATGGATGCTCTAGATATGATGTTAATCTGGTAAGCAGTGGTAGTTTGGGCTCCGGCAGTATAGAAAAAGAGAACGAAGAAAACGACAACAGAGAGTAATGATATTTCACAGGATGCAGAAACATCTGGCTAGTGCTTTTCAGCGGGGCGAGTGTAAAATGATCCTCTCTACCCAGAGTCTGAATGCAGTCTGATGGAAATGACATGGAGATGGCAGCCAAAAAAACACCCCACTGGGCTGGTCTTTTATTTCTAACACTGAATCCAATCTTCCAGAGTGCCGCGGTGGCTCTGTATGCTAACACGTGTACAATGTGCAAAAATAGGAGTTTGATCGCCGGATGACAATACAGCTCTGATTACCTCTTCCCCTCGTCTTTCTTCACTCAAAGTGTAACAAAGAGTAAAGCATGGAGACTAATTGGAACTGCTACGAACCTAGCGAAGCCATTTTTATATAGCCTTAACAGCGCTACTTGTGTGTTTTCTTTCTATATACCATCAGAAATAGCATGTATTACTATATTATTATCTAACCGTCTTGTGTGTATTTACAGATTAGCATCCAACCCTTGTGGATGTATCCCCCAGTATGTACTACTGCTGTATTCTCATCTAGAGCCGGTACTATAGAGTTGACAACAGAGGCTAATCCGAGAAATGTGCCTCACAGGGGTTTAGCTCAGGGGAGGGACTTAAAGCAGAGAGGGAGAGAGAGAGAGAGAGAGGGGAGAGGAGATGGACTTAAAGCAGTCATTGTCCCTCGAGGAACAGATTAACTATTTTAAAAGCAAAGGTGACGTCTATCGCTGGCTCGCCACTCGGGCAGGCCGGCGCTCCAACAAGCTCCAACCAACTCTTTTGTCTGACTCCGTTTCTCGTTGTGATTGTTTGCCGCCTCTATCTCCCCGTCGCTCGCTCGCTGTTTCTCTAACATGCACTGTTTCCTGCGTAAATATAGCTCCGTTTCTCTCTCTCTCGCTCTCACCTCGCTCTCTCCCTCGCTCTCGCAACCTCTCTTTTCATCTAATCAAGTAGAGGACTGGCATAAGCTCATTGAGAGCGGCTCCAGTGACAATCAGAATTGCCTGTATTGGGAGCAGAGCCAAGGGCGTAATGAAACACTGTGAGCGGAGGAAGGACTGCCGATTAAAACTTATTATGCTGCTTTGATGGCATCAATGAGTGAATGGGAGCAGTGGGAACTGGGGGGGGGGCTCTATCAGCGGAGACTGGAGGGGGAGGGAGGTGGCGGGGGGCACACAGGGGTGACGCAAGAGGGGTGAGGAGAAGGGGAACATATGCGTGGGATACACTTGAGTGAAGGGGGTGACACTACTTGAGTAAAAGGGAGGAGAAGGTAGGGTGAGTGAGGTGTGCAGGTGAAGTCTACTAGGGCGAGGATAGGATAGAGAGGGGTGAGGAGAGGATGGATGATGAGGATGCTGAGGAAGAGGGGTAAGGGGAACTCTACATGAGAAGAGCGACGAGGGGGAGAGGGATGCTGCGGGGTGAGGAAAGAGGGGACGCTACACATGGGATACACTCATGTTTACTCGGAGGAAAACAAAGGATGGCAAAGAAAAGCATGGCATGGAAATGCAAATACCCCCCCGTCCCTCCACCCCCCCGCCAGCAAAGTGTTTTTATTAACTCTAAGAAGCAGAGTGAAGAGAAAGAACAGGACACCGGTCCAATCACCACATTTCTCTTGCCTTCTCTTTCAGAATATGTAAGAATGTGTAAACAACATTGTGGGTCGCGTTGTAAGTACATAAGAATTCACTATGAAGCTATAGTCTCTCTCTCTCTCTCTCTCTCTCTCTCTCTCTCTCTCTCTCTCTCTCTCTCTCTCTCTCTCTCTCTCTCTCTCTCTCTCTCTCTCTCTCTCTCTCTCTCTCTCTCTCTCTCTCTCTCTCTCTCTCTCTCCTCACACAGCGAACTAGTCCTCTTGTGTGAGCTGCATAATGCATGAGTTCTCTGTATAGATTGTCTAGGGAACAATTGGGCGCAGCAGTAACAATATGAAGCAAGCTCAAATTATACATGTGCATATGTACTCCTAATGAATTATTGCGTAAGCCCTTCAGCTTTCACAGAACCGGTAGGAGTCCCATCTCCTCAGCAGAATGAACACATCCTACCTCAGGTCTCCACTGAAGAGAGACATCCTGTTGTTACCCTCCAGCACATAGGAACACCCTGGGAGCATGGCCCCACACACACACACACACTGAATGCAGACACATGCACACGCAAGGCATGTACTCTTTCTGTCTCTCTCCCTCTCTCTCTCTCTCTCTGTCTCTCGCTCAAACACACACATACCAACACACTTCAGCTCCCTTATAATGAGGCCATCATGATGAGAGCAACATAGAGTTAACAGACATCCATTCATCCCACAGAGCCACGGAGTCTCCTCAAGTCTCTATCTGGCACTAGCCCCAGTGTGTGTGTGTGTGTGTGTGTGTGTGTGTGTGTGTGTGTGTGTGTGGCTGCCAGGCAGGGTGGGCCCCAGTGGAGAGGCCTCCATGGCATGACCTCAGCGAGAGCTTTCCCTCCTCCAGTCCCTGGCACACACACACACACACACACACACACACACACACACACACACACACACACACACACACACACACAAACACAAACACACACAGAGTGTTCCCAGTGTTCCTGGCAGCACCAGTAAAGCCCGGCTGCTCCTCCACATCTCTAAGTTACTACTGGTTCCCTGTGGGTTCTCCTCTCATCTCCTCACCACATGAACCACATGACACGAACAGAAAGTACAAATACATTGTCCACTCACATTCTGCACCCTGAGGCCATCGCGTTGCTTGAAGGCGTCTTCTTGCTAAGTTTAGCACCTAGATGTCAATGTACAAGACTGCAGGCCAGTTGTTGAGCCTTTCATTGTCCACACTTTGCTGTTACCTACCATGTCTGAGATGTCACTGAAAATCTTGGACTCTCTACTAAAATGATCAGAATCACAACATATGCCAGTTTCACTCATTATTATTTTGTCTTTTGTCTTCCAGTACAAACATCTTTCTTGTATCTACATGTTTAACTTGTTGTAATATATTCTCAGTATCATCTCACCAACATCTTCCCTTCCATACACTATGCTGAATAGTAACAACTATCGTTTCCTCTGAGACTGTGCTTTAGGCAGAAGAGACATAGAGTCCTGTACAGCGCTAATGCATAATGCAGCCGCATTACAAGGCTATCATCCAAGCCAGCTAAATATTAGAGCACAGAAAACAAACTAACGGATCAATTTTGAATGAGGAGATTTCATATGGCCAGGAAGCCACTGGCTGAACACCAGGACACTTCTTAAAGACTCTTAAAGAACTGACAGATCTTTATTTAAGACCTATTGTTGTATATGGAGTAAAACAGCCTCCACTTATCCATGAGGACAGAAAAAGACGCCTTTCCAAATACCAGTTAACAATCAGATTGATGCCGCGTGCAACATCAAAACAAAATTAGATCCGAATCAATTTTGAACGAGGCGACTTTGCATGCCTAGCGATGAAAGCACACTGCCAAGAAGACAATCAAGAAAAAAGTGCACTCAAAAAGACATACTGAGTGGTCACGCAGTGAATTATAGATAGCCTGCATCACCCCACCCCACCCCTCACCCCCACCACCCCTCCCTCTCTCTCCCAAAATGTGATGAGGTAAGAAATTCAAGAAGCAGCTTTGGGTGTGAAACTGTATCCCTCTCTGGGGGTTTCGGCAGTTTTGTTGAATTTGCATCTTAACAACCTTTCTGAGTAATTGAAAAAGCGGTGTCAGAGCCCCGAGTCTTGATCTCCGAGATGGTAATTACCTCTCGTTTATGCCAGAGACCTTCAGATGGTCCTGAGATCCAGAGGCAGCAGCTGTCTTTGAGGAGGAAGCGTAATGACCCGCATATGGCTCCCTCTTCTTGGGAGCTATCAAAATGCATTTGGCCGGGTATTTTCATCTGTGGTCGACATCTCTGATTATAAGATCCAGTATAGTTGTCTAATCTTCTAATGGCAGCGGAGGGAAGGAGGCAGGGATGAGGATGAGGAGGGGCGGGGGCAGACGTTTCATGTGGTTTTACCCCACTCTGAAATGGGTTCCAGAAGTGAGGGTGCTGCAGACACACGGGGCTTAATCCTAAGCTTTTTGATGCTACATGCTACTGTTTTTTCATGTGTGTGTGTGTGTGTGTGTGTGTGTTGGAACAATGTATCTGAATATGAAGATGTTTATCGAGGGTAAATCTCCTCCCCAGTCGAGGAGACATAATAGAGCCACATAATCCTTGATAAAAATATAGTTGTCAAGTTAGTATCTAGGCTAAGTAAAACGACGGAAAAACAGCAAATAATATGAGGACTTTCATGAAGCAACATAAAAGTCATCATAAAACTACTGAAGCATACAAAAGTGTGTATTCTAATATCCATACTTCACTTTACAAGCTTTTGAGACTAAACTCTTTCAAAAAGGTGCCGTCTAAATCTTTACTGTCCAAACGTGTTTGATCTTTTTCCAGTTATATCCAAATACATGACAGCTGACATACATTATCTGTCTGCGGGACTGTTGTTGAAACCAAGCGGCTTTTATCATTTCATTCAGCGCCATCTTTCATCTATATCTGTGGGTGCCAATGCTGGGAAATGTCAAAACAGCAGAGGGACTACTTCAAGAAAGAGAGATCTGACAAACGGAACTTGTTTGTCTTGGGTAATGTAAACATGTTCAATAAGTGTGTGTGTGTGTGTGTGTGTGTGTGTGTGTGTGTGTGTGTGTTTCATGTCTGTGCATGTTCCATGTATGCATGCACAGACATGAAACACACACACACACATGTACGATTGTAACCATAGTAGATATCTCCCACCTTGTGTCTAACCTGCATAAGCGCTGCAGGATTTTCAAAAGAATTCCTCTTGGGGGCGGAGCAACAGGGCAGCATCAGTTCAGCAAGCATGTCAAAAAAAACGGCGGCGACTTCTGCAATGGCAACATCTGTATCTGGGTATGTGCACTTGATTGTGTGCGTGCTTGAGCTGCTCCCTCCCTAGCTATGCGTGGGAGGGAGCAGCTCTCTCTCTCAGTCATCATCGCAATCACTTGATTTACTAAAGTCATTTGCCAATTACGCCGCTCTCTTTGAACGCTGGACCAGCCACTAATCACGGTCAAATAGAAAAGGAGTGAGGGAGGAGAGGAAGGGGGGAGCGTTAAATGATCCATGACACAGTCGGAGCTCCCATTCTCTGATTTATCCTCTATGTGCCTTTAAGATAAACTATTAGCTCATCAGCTGCTCTTAACTAAAAAAAAAAAAAAGCCTGAATCCAGATTGAATAGCGGTCGTGGTGGAATAGGCTAAAAGGCCCATGAAATCTTGTGAAGAAAACGAACATCTCGCTCATCAGGAGCTGATGGCGTCCACCCTCTCTCCGGCACTTACGTCCGGTGCGATGTCCCTGCACGTCCAGAGCGATGGTGCTAATTACACATGGGACGTTATCCCTCGGCATACATGTGAGTCTTCCTCTAAGGCCCGATCAATAAGGAGTTTGTTAAAGAGCCACTAATGTCTATGGCTCCATGATTCACAGACAGTAACGACCCCGCTCTGGATCCAGCCACGACAGCTGAAGACACACGGCACACAGCACAATCAATACTGACTCATACTTTAGCTCGCTGTCTCACCATCTGGCTCGCTCTCTCTCTCTCTGCTTGTTTTCTGCCTCGCTCTTTCTATCTCTCTATCGTCCCTCCACCTTTGTAATCTCAAGCTTTTGTCTATTTCTCCCTCTGTTATCAAAAACTCTTATCTCTCTCTCTCTCTCTCTCTCTCTCTCACCCTCCAATGCTTTCTGTACATCCTCAAATTCTATTTCTGTATCTCACATCCCCCTTCTCTCTCAATTATTCACTCTGTCCATCTCAATCTCTCTCTCTCTCTCTCTCTATCTTCCACCCATCTTACCCCCTCCTCTCTCTTGGCCCAACCAACAGCTTCATTGTCCTTGGGTCGGGGTGAACAGTGTCAGCCCACATGGGGCCCTGGTGCAGTCCCAGCCGAGAAGGCAGGGAGGACTAGAGAAATCCCATAACTCAGTGTTTCAACTGGGCTGCAGGATAAAGGGAAGCCTCACACATGGCTGACTATGTGGGTCAGGCTTGGATCATTTGTAGAAGAAGAGGCCAGCAACTGGCACCAGAATCCCCCACTGTGTGTGTGTGTGTGTGCATGTGTGTGTATGTTTGTGTGTGTCCTGTCCCCTACAACCCGATGGCGAGGCCCCCTCCAGCTCTTCCCAGCCAACTATTCTATGGGAAACCTGCTTCTCTCGCCATCCCCACCGCTGCTCCCCTCCACCCCTCCACCCCCTTCCAATGTGCGGCCGCACCCCGACGCCTTTGTGGGGACAAAACAGGGGGCTCTTTTGGGCCACCAATTAGTCCTCCCCCATGGGGTGACATGGCCAATGAATAGAGGGACCCCCGAACCGTCCACGCATATAATCTCAGCTTTGCCTATGGAGGCTGCACCGTCATCACCACGGATTCAAACTCGGTCCCCCTCCTGATTTAAAGGCACGGCCCACTGGTCTATAGAGCAAGCATCCGGATGCCACTGAGTTACTTTGTCAAAGACAAGCATGTAACTTGTTGCTCTCACTGTGTGTATATCCTGGAAGGCATGCAGGCATTGGGGGGCGGGGGGGGGGGGGTTACGAGTGAGTGAAGGTGAATTATGAGTGGTGGAAGTAACACAAGTTAAATGATAACAATAGATGCATGTGAATTGAAAACAAGAGTGATAAATTGTCAAGTGATTTCATAAATCCAAGGATGATTTGATAACAACAGAGCCATTTTGATCATTTATCACCACTTTCTATCATTTATCATTACAAAATTGCTATTTGTTATTTAAGGTGAACAACCTCTAGTCCTTAGAATGGTGGAAGTGACAAACATTACATGATAAATGTAGAGGTGATGAAAGTGAATGTGAAGTGAAAAACATCATGATTGTGAAGCATGTGAGTGAATTAACAAGAGTGATACATTGTGAGGTGAATTGGTTAAATTTTCCTTTTATTCATCAATCTCACCATACAAGTCGTTTTTTGTTATTTCTGCCAGTTTATCATCGTTTGTGTTACTTTTGCTCTTATACCTAAATGTCATTGAAAAACCACGACCACTGACTGATCCTGTCTGCAACCTTCTCGACGTCGGCCGTGCTTTGTGATTGACATTTAGCTGGAAGTAGCAAAAACTACTCATGTTAAATGATAAACTGGCAGAAGTGACAAAAATGACTCGAAATAAACGACCTTGAGGCCACAGGCATTAAATCCATAAACGCTATTTTTGAATGATGAAAGGAAAATTTGAAATCAGAATTGTTTAATCAAATTGCCTTTGAATTGAAGTCACTTGATTTGATTCATCATTCTCAAAATGTACATGCAATTTCATCTCACTGTTTTTCATTTCACATTCATTTTCATTATCTCTGCATTTATCAGTTCATTTCTGTTACGTCCGACCCTCTAGCCTTAAATGAGAAATGGCAATTTTCTTGTTTATATAATACATGATAAATGGCCGAAATTGTTTTTGAATGATGAAAATGTCTATTTTTATCAAAGCGCCTCTATTTTAATCAAACTGCCTTTAGATTTATCAAAACACTTCGCCGTCTATCACTCAAATTCTTCAGTTCACATGCATATTTTTTTTTTCATTTAATTTTTGCTACTTTCACCCCTCAGAAATGTTCCTCATCAATCACTGCCCGACAACGGCGGCTTGGAATCCATTACCTAAACACACAAAGACATAGCAGGAGAGTCTGCAGTGAAAACCTCAGACGGATGGACAGCCTATGTAAACTAAAGCGGTGATTGAGTAGACGCGGGTGTTGCTCAGGGGGAAATTGAATGGAGAACCAATTGCTGGTGAACCAAAATGAATGTCACAGTGATGGGAAGTCTCAACGGTTGCATTTTAGCGAAGCTCCTCCTCCTGCTCTTTGGCTCTTTAGCTCTTTAGGAGAAAAGAAACGCTTCTGAAAACCATCTAATGATATTCATTTCAATACTGGCACTGACAGCAAAGGGAAAATGCTCTCTGTCTGTAGTCGGGTAAACACTTTCATAAGTCGAATTATTCTTATAGTCATTACATCTCGAGTCAAGAGGATTTCTTCTGAATTACTTAGCCCTTTCAACTATTCCAACAGCCAAACATCCCTTAAGTCTCCTCGTCTCTTTGAAAAACACATTACATTCTGTTGACTTTTTATATCAGAGATTAGGAGTGCAAGCAGAACACAGACAGTCTGGCACTAACGCTCATATACACACTAAGACACACACACACACACGTATGGGCATGCACACACACACCATACACACTCACACACTCACTCCAGGATTAACCTTGCCATTTTCCCTGACCTCTCTTAGACTGACCACTGGCAAGCTATGAGAGCATTAAGAGAGTGACAGAGAGTGAGACAGAGAGTGTGAGAGAGAGAGAGAGAGAGAGCGAGAGAGAGAGCGAGAGAGAGAGAGAGAGAGGGGGGAATGTGGGACATGAGTTTTCTCCAGCAGTGTTTTCTCCTGTCGTTCTCCCTCCTGTCCAACGTCCTGCCAGGCAACATCCTAGAACAGGCGACGCTGTGCACAACCAACTCATACCTAGTTGAATCTCCATTGTCCATAATCACAATAAATAACACACTCTCAGGTATTTTTTTGCGATATAATTGGCTACTTTCATCAGTGCATTTGTGGAAAACGTTGTAACCACGTAATTATGAAGTAATCAGTCATTTCACTGTGGATTTTCCACAGAAATGCCTTAAAATCCCAAACTAGAATTAAGGGTTATCTAACACAGAAAATGTGCATATTCACTCTACAGTTAAATGAACCATTGCGAAAAGCCATTACTGAAAAAACACTCTCCTCCAAACAGCAGCAACACAGAAAAACAGGATAGAGGAACAGGAAAATATCTACTTTCAGGGAGAGGCACATGGGCTTTCTGTTCATCATAATCACCAATGCTCAGCCAAGCTATTTAACGCTTGGTTGGACACCCAGGCAGCGTTTTATCTTTGTTTCAGTTGACACACCTAAGGAATAGCTTTCTATTCCCAAATTCCAGGGATCTGTAATTCATGGACTACAATTCAATACCCTCAGCATCCTGCGAACAGAACCTGCGTATCCGACACCAGGCAACACTTCTTTCAAGTGGTTTGGGGTGTAGTGATGGGAGGCAGATAGCATCATTTCAAACAGGTTTTTGCAGGATTTATTTTTCGTGGATATATATTTTTTCCTCGGAGTAGAGCTGCACATTGGTCCTGACATCTGAAGGTGAAAGCTGCAGGGCAGCAATGCTTTGTGGGTTCTCACAGCAAGGGAAGGAGTGTTGGGGGTGCAGTGGGGGTGTTGGATGCAGGAGGGCTGTCTAGGCAATAGATCAATGACTCCATGTTCCCACTGAGAGATATAGGAAGTACAGGGCAAGCAGCAGCCGGTGCCTTAAAATAGCTCCACCGATTGTGGTTCAGCTTTAACCCAAATAATGGGGAGGCTGACTTCCCATTCTACAAGGTCTGTGGAGGTCCCTCCATTTTTGATTGGATCCTGACCTCTGGGTGGAGCGGAGACAGAGGAGAGAATTCAGACTGAGGAGATAGAAGAAGGACCAGGACTGTCTATCTGACACTGTCTCCATCTGTGGCCTCGCCAGTCATCTTTCAACTAGTGTTTTGGTGAAGGTTTAAGGAGAACAAAAAGATCAGGGTGGAAGGTGGCCCTGCAGCCCACGCGCCACAAATCTGTGTACGTGTGTGTGTGTATATGTGTGTGTGTGTGTTTGAGTCTGTTTGCCTGACATTCTCCTGAAGCCATTACTAGATAACTTTAATCTGACACAGACATTATGGATAATGTCACACACACAAACACACACAAACACACACAACACACACAAACACACACAAACATCCTGCTGTTCTCTGAAAAAAGAAATAACTTGACATTGATTATGAAACCTAAGACAAATAAAGCATTATCTCCCCCGAGGAAGGACAAAGCCTGTCACAGCTTAGCCTCGGTGCATATTAAGGTAAGATTGAATTTTCCCTGGAGGGAGATTCATTACAAAAAAAGAGTAATGATGTGATAATTACAAAAAACTGTTCATCATCTTTTTACAGCGAGGTTGCCAAATTGAGTAAATTTAGTCTCTGGCTCCCAAGGTCATGAAAACACGCCGGCACTGTTGCCACGTGGAGACCAGGGTCCACAGCCCAAAGTGGGTCCCGACCCGTAGAAACATGGATCCAGGCAAAGACACAACTCCTATGTGACTGTTGCCTAAAAGCCTTCATGAGAAAAGACAACACTCAGATTGACCCAGAAAATAAAACAGCTATGCAGCATGCAATAAATAGAAAAACCATCAACAACGGCAACGTGGAAATAAAAATAATTAGAACGATGATGATTCTGGACAAGTTGCTCATTAGGAGAGAGGAGGAGAGAGGAGGAGGAGGAGAGAGGAGTCCGTCTCACTGTTTACCAATAAGACTCTTCCTGCACACTAAATGGGTGATTCAAGTGGAGCGAGCTGAAGCATCCTCTATTTTCTTTTACTTTTTCTCTCTCTGTTAATTTCTCATTCCCTTTCTTGCCCCCCTCCTCCCTCTCTCCCCTCCTCCTGTCCTTCTATCCCTTTCCTCCCTCCTTCCTCTGCCGTCTCCTTTCACAGGGTCAATTAAGCTACAGTAACTAAACGGCACTGCGCCCTGTCACATTCCATCCACTTCCCCACAGTGAGCGACTACAACTTTGACGACAACAAAACGGCTTTGAAGGAACTATTACCATATGAACAACTCACTTCCTACTGCACAATAAACTACCTTGACAGACCTTCGCTGGCCTGAGGCTGGCCTTGGTGGCACCGTGTTATTAATGGGGGAACAAAGAGGGGTCTGTGTGGAGGTTGTCAGCCCCGTTCCCCTCTGCTCTGGCTCTGCTTCTCTGGTGCTGCAATATTTACTTCATAGGGGGTACAGAGGAAAAGCAAAGACTCTCGCTCACACGCACCTGGCTACACACAATCTCACAGCAGGGTGGACGTAAACACAGAGAAAAAACATGTAACAAAAAAGTTTGATGCACACACACACACATGCTCACACACTCTCAACTACAGCAGCACCATACTGTGTCCTTTGAGAGACCGACCTCCAGATCCATCTCTTTGAAATGACTCCACTTTCTCGTCCTCCTCCTCCTCCTCCTCCTCCTCCTTCTCACAGAAACACTCCAAATGTTGTGTTAACAGCGGAAAAGAAAATGAACCTCTAAGGAAATGTGTGGGTGTTTTTTTTTCTCATTGTGTCCTTTTTCGGTTTTAACGTAATGATCTGTGACATTTTGATATAAATAAATGTCCGTTTTGCTCCTCTCCATCGCCGACTGATACAGCACAATAACGATTCAACCGATACCCAGTTCATGAGAGCTTTGTTGTTCTAAACACCTGGGTAGGGGTGGGCGCTATATCTGTACCAAAGTGTATACCGTATAACTTCACACCATATGGATTTTGACATATTGTGAATACTGTGACATAATGCTTTTTCTCAGATCTGAGGCTAACAAAAATGGTATCAAACATCCCTGTTAAAAAGCCTTCATAACTAAGCGTTTAGCTGAAATGTTTCATCTGTTATATCCTCTGCTATGCTGTCCCACCATGACGCACACGAAGCCTTGATTGACAGCTGCTTCAGCAATGTACGTATGCTGCACAGTGCTCTCTTCTCCCCCTCCTGTACAATCTGACAAGAGAAATGGCTTTTTCTAATAAAAAGCATCCACTACCGCTGATGTTGTTGTTCATCAATGTTAACTGATGTGCAGAACAACGTGCAAAGCCACATGATGTACCACTCGTCATGGTACATCATATTAAACATGTGTACATCAAAATTGCATGAATGTACACATACTTGTGGTAGGAAATCGTAAACTCACATTCTGTAGACAGGTAATTGTGCTCTGTATGTGATACTTTCCTCTGCTTGCCTATACTATACACGCTATGGGAATGGACATGATCATCTGCCACATTCAAAAGCAGCGGTATCGACTGAAACAGAGTAGAGGAAATATCATATGAGTTGGTCTGGTACCCAACACGAGTTCATTTGTGTTATCTATACATTTGATCTGTTTGGGGGCGGAAGTTGAATGGCTCATTGTAATCAACCACTATAGCTTACATCCATAGCCCACGGGGTGGGTGGGCAGAAACACAATCAGATAGGCTAGATCGAACAATCTGTCGCTCTCTGATGCTGAACGGACTCGTGTTCTTCACTGGGTGAACATGGAGGTGGTGTTTTAGAACGGTAAATAACCACCACCACATCAGATCTATGCTCACTTTTGGTACAGGAAACAATAGTGCAATATACACCCTGCAATCAGATCTACCCACACTCACTTTGACAGCGTGTCTTCATATCACATAGCAAAGGAGAAATGCTATTCATAGTCCACCACGCTGCCAGAATTCACAATTGTGTAAATAGTCACACTGGCAGAAATCATGTTTCATTGTTCTTAGTTTTGGATTCGTTTTGATGTTCAAATTCAATAATGTTTTGTAATTGAAAGTCGTCTGAAGCAGCAGATGGTGTGACTAAGTATTACATTATTTATTGTTGTCACATCGTACAAAGTCTCAGTGCTCCTGTAGCATTGTAGATAGACATAGAGCCACGTACCACTAAGTCAAAATCATCTAGTGTTTGGATTGTGTCTATGAGGTTTACCAGTCTGTACCAGAACCATGGATCAACACACAGTTTTCAGTGGCAGCTAACATCGCCACTGCTAAGTATGTTGTGATTCAAAGTCATCCGAGTGTTTCAGTTCTGGATGTCACGGTGTCCGTAATACATCCCTATAGCCAAACTGTTTCAACTCTCTTTGTCAAATTCTGCGGTCTCCGGCAGACATCTGAAGCCAACGAAACAAAGAAAACCTGAGTCAGAGAATCAGGCTTCTCAGGGATCAGGTCCTCATCTGACCAAGTTATCTGACTCCCAGCACCCACTGACACTTGATCCACAGAACCCAACCCAAAACCCTATTAGTAGATACCAGAGAGGGACACATACCCAGCCCAGCCCATAGCACAGCATACTTTGACCCCAAGGCACTGTGTACTGTGTGTGTGTGTGTGTGCGTATGTTTGCCCTAACCATCTCGGGTTTCCGGCTAACCGTCGCAGCACCATAAAAGCTTGTTATCTCTGAGGCATATTTGTTAGTCAAACTCGTCAAACCCTTAAAAGGTGGATAAAGTTCCATCGCCAGCCAGGTAATAAAATACACCATTTGTCCTCTCATACAAATGCCTGAGATACAGGTGCGCTCCTCTCTCTGTCCATTTGAGAGATAGCTATCAGTTAAAAGGGTAACTGAAGCCTCTTCACTTGTTGGGTCTCCCCCTTTTCTCTCCGTCCAGCTCCTCATTACATCCCACTGCGAATAATATCTCCTTTTACCTCTGTTTACCTGAGGCATATGGCAGGCCTACTGTAGTCGGCAAGCTGTTCTGATGACTAACCCTTCCTCGGTGTTCTTAGCAAATCACATGACAATGACAATAAAACTTGTTTGAACTATCAGGTGAACTTGTGATCCGGGGGGGTTTTTTAGCCCGAAAGGGGAAGGCAGGGGTCATTCGCCAGGAGAGGAAAGACACAGTATTAATGCTTCTATTGATTACGATCTTGCCATCCTCTATAGCCTCCTAGATGTAACACAATGCATCCCGGGGAATGAATAACCATTGCTAATGGCTATAAAAAGCTCCTGAGAATCCGCTAACATTCCAGCCGCTAAGAATCGATATCTCCCCCAACCACAATCTTTATTTAATCTCAATACAGTGGCACAAGGAATTAGGGATGAAAAGTGGACGAGGAATTGCTCAGCCGGGAAAAGGAATTTGGAGACTTTACTGCTTTGGGTTTATCCTCAATTGTGACTGAAATACTTCCACTATATCGTAGAAATCATCCGTGTTAAAAAGCCTCTCAGTCACCATCCTGAAAGATGTTGTCGGATAAAAACAGCACGGCTCGGCTCATGGTTCGGTTGTGTCAGACTGACTCAAATCATTCGTAAAAGGATTCCAAATAACAATAAATGAATTCAATGTGTCTCCCCTGTGCTCCCCCTTCCATTCAGTAGAAAGTGTAGCCACAGCCCAGGCAGTATTTACTATCATAATTAGCCCAGTGTTACAAGCATGGAAATCACCGTGATGCAGGAATAACTACCCCGCCTGCCTCCAGGGTGGGAGAGGCAACGAGAGGCACTCAAACAGAAAGTCACGCCTTATTATGCCAGCGGTGGAGGTAAGACACACAGGCTCCCCGGGTAATTGAGGACGCTGAACAAGATTGAGACGCCGGTGGTACAGTGGGAATGAAAATAGCCCGAAAACCATATTCGTAGTCTATCCGGTGTAATCAGTGTATCTCAAGGTCCAGCAGGAAATATTAACAATTTAAATGTAAAGAGGTGAGAAATTGAGGATGTGGGAGGTGGGCTGCTCTGTGGCTCGGCGAGTCACACGGCGCTTGTACGCGGCACTAAAATGGCTGTTATGCTATTAATCAAGTCTTTCTTGTATTATGTATATGGCCTCTACGCATGGCTGCTGCTGTACCTCTCATACTGTTACAGGCCAATATGCACTAGTAAAGGCATGTAAGAGCAGCCATAAAGCCATCGGAGCCATAAAGAGGAGGAATCCCAGTTATCCCATAAATTGTAATACAGGATGTATTTCAAACCTGTCACTTAATTGCTCAGCTGTCACAAGTTTATTGGCTCTGGGCCATGGTTTATTGGTTTTGTGTGGGTGTGTGTGTGTGTGTGTGTGTGTGTGTGTGAGTGGGTGCATGGCAACATGTGAGTGTTTTAGTGGTAGTTTACACAAATAATCCAATAATATGAAACCACATCCTCATTCTTTACAGCGTGGTAATTCTATCCAATAGCTTTGTCCAAATGGTCCGCGTTATCTTTGGCCATTCATTTACAAATGTTTGGGTCACAGGGAGATAGACAGCCTGACTAACACAACGACCCAGACACGAACACATCTGTGGGCACACACACACACACACACACACACGCTAAGTCCATCACCTGTTAACGTGTGAAACAAATGACTGCAGCAGCAGCGCCAGTGTGAACACACAACCATGTCCCATCTTATCAGGCTGGCTGCATGAAACCCTGTTTGCTCTAGATAGAGACTGCCATAATCAACCAGTCTGCTCAAGGGAATTCAGTTGGCCCTGGATGGCTGCACCTCAGCAGGGCTGAACAGAGACACACATCCAGCCCACCAGAGGAGAAGGATGGAGATCAAAGTCAGGAAGAGACTTGAACAACAACAATAACCCTACATGACCAGACCACCCCCCTTCTAACTCCCAATCTTATCTAGGTCATAGCTGCACCTCAAACGACTTATCTCTCCCCGTTTCCTTGCCTTCTACTTTCTTTGTTGTCATGTGTAGTGATGTAACACACTGTAACTTTACAGTGGAAACTCCAGATGGAGAACAGGTAATGGGGCCGTGCATTACCCCTCGACACACCATGCCTGTATTTCATTCAGGGAATAGCATGCCTATATTCTCAAATAAAAAATGCTTAATTTAGGAGGAAATAATGTTAATTCCTAAACCCAGAATGCTTGTGGGTTTCTAATGATAGCTCCCAATATCATTAACCTCTAAATAAAATCTACAGCAACATGACATTCTTTGAAAATGAAGATAAAACTCTAAGACTGCAAGGGGTAAATTTGAAAACTAGGCAGTCTATCATCCTCTGACATGGATGATAATGAGAATATGGATTAAGAATGAAAGCAGGTCATCAAGTGTTGTCTCTGTAAATCAGGGACATTAAAGGAGTTCAATACTAAGGAGCCATCCTGGTTAGTGAGACCCAACCACCTTACGTAAATGATTAACGGTAGCTTAACCGCTGTGAGCCTGGACAGTCTCCCCCTCTATCCCGTATTCCTATCTAGTTACCAGGTAGCATTACGACACTATCTAGCATTACTAGACCCGATGAACCTAGTGCTAGCTCACATGCACTCTGAAACACACACAGCGAGAGACAAGAGAAGGAGGGAGAAATTGAAGACGGGTGACTAATAAATTGCCCATGGTCAGTTTTTCCTAATGAACTACCTTCCTAAATGGAAGGACAGTTGAGAGTACCTGATTAAAGCCGTAAGGAAATAGCAATCAGTGCTGTGAAAACACACGCAATGTATTAATCTCTTCCAAAAATGACAATGTATACTTCTCCCTGATGATGTCTGGCCAGTGTTGGCTCATTCAAACTCTCATCATCATCTTCAGAAGAGCTGGGCACATGGCCATGCTTCATCCAAACCCAATTAATTAATAAAGGGTTCAATTGCCCTATAATACCGCAATCAATAAGCAGAGGATTTGTTGGTTACCGAGATTAAATTAAACAGACCCCAGAGGAAGCAAACACCCAGAACTTCTCAGTCACACAGATGAAACAGGTCCAAGACTGGTGGAAGATGGGGGCAGATCAGAAACCACTGCATTTCAGTATGCAGCTGCTACCCCGCCCAATCAAACCACTCAGTTACTAAACCAGGGCTCATTGTGAGTACACACACACCTCAAAATGCATGTAAGCGTTTACACACACACACACACACACACACACACACACACACACAAATCAAAACCTTAATAGATTTATTAAGAAATAAAGTAAAAAGACCCCCGGTAGACTGTGATGAATGATTCAAGCTGTGAACTTTATCAGAACGGGGGATGAATGAACACATTACTATGCACAGTGCAACTTCTCTTTTCCTGCCTCACAGCTTGTCTGTCTTCCCGCCTGTCTATCACCCTGCCTGCCTGATTACCTGCCTCCAAACAGTCCAGATTAAAGGGGAATTGTGGCGACGATAAATATTGTTGGGTTTTTTTGCACTAAAATCTTTCTCAGTTGTTTATACACTAACACTGGAACTGGAACAAACCCAAACCCATGTACCCATAAACCAATTCTGCACTATCTGCTGTTCAATCACACTTTTTGCAAAACACTACAAACAATTGTGCATATCTGGCACACTAAAATCTCTTGCGTTCACATGGAAAGCACTGCCATTTAAAATGCTCAGCTGAAATTTCCAATACTCACAGGGACAAACACTGAATTGTTCAATTACAAATCAGAGCAGAGGGCACAGAGTTGAGCTGGCTCGTTTTGGAGATGAATGCAACATTGCAGAGAGAGGTAGAGGCATAGGAAGGGCGAGGGGAAGAGGAAGAGCATCCAGCGGCTGGATCAGTCATGGCAGGCCATACTTCCCCCGCTGCTTAGCCAGGGAGAACACTGCCTGTGATGTGGACGAGATCCTGTGGTCAGACAGAAACCCAAGACAGGATGCAGCCTCATTTTTTTTTACACTAGACAACAGTCCTATTTTCTATGTTTTCTTCTTCCAAGAAATGCACCCAGCTGCACCCGGCAGGTGGTTGGTGAAATCTATGAAGTAATATCTGTTACTGTGTTTGTGTGTTTGTTTCTTGTTTGAGTATAGCTTAAAAATGTAATATTCTTTTACACGGGGCTGCTGTACATGCCTGATGTTTTTGATAGTAATGTTTCATTTTGCAGGAGATTTGTGGCGTTTTGCTGCATGCTTTGTGTTTAGAGTTTTGAGAAAGTTTCAGAAAATGTGGAAACAATTGAGCAGAACTGTGAAGTGGATGTTTAACATTACCCTCTGCCTCAGTGCCACTCTGCCCCACTCCCTTGTTAACTGTCTAGCTTCCTTCTCCTAGTCTCTCTGCCTGGCTGTCTTCGTCTCTAGCTGTCTGTCTACCTACTTATCCCAATTACCTCTGCTCATCTGCCTTCCTCCATGACTACACCCTCCCCCTATCTGTCTATCTCTCTCCCTGACTGTGTGTCTGTCTGCCTGCCTTTTTCCCTGTCTGTCTACCTCCCTAACGTTTCTCTTCCCTAACGTTACCTCCTTGCTGGTCTCGGTGTGTCTCCAGTCGTCAAGCTGGCTCCTCACCTCCTAGAGTTTCACCTCCCTGCTGTGACACCATACATTTAATCAGTCCAGCAGCCCTGGCTACTGAACCCAGTCTTCTTGCGCCTACTGAGTTTTGTGTGTGTGTATGTGTGTGTGTGTGTGTGTGTGTGTGTGTGTGTGTGTGCGTGTGCATATGTGTGTGTTTGTTCCTCTGCGCAGAGCTGTCTGTGTGTGGAACGTGAGTGGACCATTGTGAGGCCTCCACTCAGCAGAGTGATGATAAGTACTCCCAGCCCAGCGCTCTGCATGAGCTGATGGACAGGCAGGCTAAGAACACTGGGGGCCTTGTGGTCGCGTGTGTGTGCGCGTGTGTGTGTGTGTGTGCATGCGTGTGTGTGTGTGTGTGTGTGTGTGTTTCTTTCTTCACTTACCACACCAGACCATGCCACATGGCTGCAATTTGTTCATTAGCTACGTAATAAATGTACACACACACACAGAGGCAATATTGTTCTCAGTTCTGGCTGATTGGATTCTGAAATCGAGGAGTCTCTGGAGAATCACTTGTAGTCTGCCAGCCACTGTGACCAGGAGAAGGGTGATTACTTAACAAGGTTTGAGGGACACCCAGAACAACACATTTAGTGTGTGTGTCTGAAGGGACATCCTGAACGTAAACCAAAAGAATGTTTGTCTATATTAGGTTTCAGATATTAACCTAATATCCACAACTAGGATGTGTCTTAATTGTTTTGATTGCTTTCATATGGTTGAATGTAAAAGGTCGTTCCTTATTAAGTCTCATGCTTACATGTCAGAATAGCTACACAAGATGGCCATTGTTACGTTTTACAATTCACCTGGAAATAATTAATATTATCCCGGGGGCCAATTACCACGATCTGTCACCGTCATCAGCGTGTTAGATGAGCTAGCTATGGTTGTTACAAATTACCTGCTGTCTAGGATATCAGTCGATACTTGTTTTGGCTGAGCGAGGCTTGTCAGGGTCAGGGCCAACTAAATGTTTGCATCACAGATATCAAAAGCACTATTAGATCATGTGAAACTATAGCCCTGCTGACAAATCATTTCCATTTGAACCAAATTGTTGTTGCTAGATAAGAAGTAAGCCCTGGTTAGCCTGGTTTGGCCCTGTGGTGGGAACCAACAGTGGAGCTTTGGAAGAAGAGGCTGCTTGTTCCACATTCAGCGAGGCTTATAGCCTCTGGGAGAGTATGGCTGCTGCTCTGCCATGAGCATACAGATCACCTTACACACACCGGCTTTCCTCTGCTTTGATCATGGATGCGCACACACGCGTGCACGCGGGCACACACACACACACACACACACACAGATACTCAGGAGTGCAAAATAGGTGTCTTCACACTGGCAGGCACACATACACACTCAAAGACACAAACACTCACACGTGCACATACCTTTGCCCCCTCCCCAGCCAGGCTCATTCACCTGCTGCACCTGAGAATGCAATGGCTATGATGTCACCTACAATCCTATCACTTCAAAGCCACAAAGGCACCTTGATGCCATCAGCACAAAGAGTAAACACACTCTCTCACTTCCTCCTTTGTCCCTCTGTCCCATGGCCTGACCTAATGGTAATTTCCCTTCAGAAAGGTCATAGATGATGAAGGGAGAATTTCCCTGTGGTCTGCAACTTGGGTTTCTACCCATTGGCACTCAGTGTCCCCCACTATAGCACTGACAGTTTCTCTTTATTCCTCTTCATTGTAGCCCACATGAAAGAAACTGCCCTGCCTTGAGTCTGTATGTGTGTGTGCACCTGCATGTGTGTGTGTGTGTGTGTGTTTTGTATGTGTATGTGTATGTGTATGTGTATGTGTATGTGCATGTGAGTGAATGGGGATGAGAATCCCATGATTGCATGCTGCTGGTTGCCTGCCTTCTCTCTGTCTAACAGCTCCCATTGGAAAAACCCATTAGCAGGGTATAATGTGATGAGACAAGGCGATAATACAACCACGGCATCAGGGTACGGTTAGCCATTAAAAAACCCAAAGGAGATCATGAGGTCATATGGGAGGTACAAAGCCTACAGCCCAAACAAGGAAACATATTCCCAGAAAGTAACAGCACATGTTCAACGGCACAGAAGGAAAAATCAAAATGCAGAGAGAGAGAGAGAGAGAGAGAGAGAGAGAAAAACAAATGAAAATAGATTTTCCTAGAAATCCTTGAATCATTGAATAACACATGAATTCAGCATGATTTACCATCAAAACACCCAATTGTGCGTGAAACAGGAAGCCCTAGCCCATCTTCCATCTCAGCTCACTGGAAGGCATTTCCATTGTAAAGCAAGGGGAAATAATAGACATTCAACATGCTGTAACACAGTGGAGATGCACCAGCAGCACGAGCTCACAATTCACAAGATGATGCCTACTGTGAAAATATTCCTCTACTTTCTTCTGAAAGGAGAGAGAGAGAGAGCGAGAGAGTATGTGTATGTTAGAGAGAGACAGATGGAGATAGGGAGTTCACTGCTGAGATACCAAAAGTGGAATCCATTTTGGTTCTTGAAGCGCTCTCATCTATGGAGAGAGGACCTATTCGGTGCCACAGCTCTTTCTATCCCTTCCCCTCTTTCCTCCTCTCTGCTGTTTCAGTTGTTCCTCTTGCCCCTCTCTCCAGCATTCACCATGTTTCACCTCTCCTCTCCTCTCCTCTCCTCCTCTATCCTCCTCCTCTTCTTCTCACTTCTCCTCTCTCCAGGCAGCCATGCACCCCAACACTGTCTCAGGTCCTGAAACTATGGCAACGGAATGAGAGAGCAAGCGCTCTCTATGATTAATAGATGAGAGATGCAGTGCCAATCGCTGGGGCCTGGGGAGGAGGGACAGATGCACTCCAACAACACCACACACACACACACACACACAATCACAGAGAGTACACACACACAGAGTACACACACTCTAACCCCCCGCCATTAGCCACCCTCAGCGCTTTGTGGAACTATACACACATCACGACGCGGAAGACGATGAAGGGTCTGACATGCACAACACACACACACACACACAGATACACACAGAGACAATGTGTTATAGACCACTCCACCAGAGGAGAAGCTGGAGGAGCAGATGAAGAGGCGGCAGAGTTCTCCTGATGCTTAACATCCACTGACGCATACCTCCTTATAGGCTGCCAACAAGCTAACCAACCACAGAAATAACCACAGAGCAAGAGGCAGCATCCTCAGCGGCGGATGTAGCCCTAATGAGTCTTAACACACTGTGGCTCTCTATATGACTCACAGTTGGCTGGCTCCTCTCACCTGTAAAAGCACAGCCACAGGAATGGAACAGGACATCCCATTTCTGATGTACACCATCTGATCTGTAGTACGAGCGATGACTCGTTTCAAGTCATTCATTCCCCTCGCAGGCAATTGCACAAAGGCCTGCTCCATTTGGATTTGCCCTGAAAATGCTTTGCTTTTCCATTTTCCCCCCATTTCAGCAATGACAGACACCTAACACCCAACTCAGTTCTTATTGTGACAAAGGTAAAAAATAAACCCTTGAACCGAAAGGGTTACAAGTACAAAGTTCCTGGGGAGGGGTTTTCACTTGGCTTGTACATTACACTCACAGTGCTTGGCTACTCAACGTCTCCTAGATGGGCTGACCATCACTTTCTAATTCGTTTAATTTCCAACAACAAAGCCTTGCCAAGGACCAACAGCCAACACACCAACAGACTCTCAGCCAATTCTGCCATTGACTTGCGGCGCCCTGCCCAAAATAAGCTCTGCCTGGTCCTTCGTGCCTCTGGCTTTCCTGGCACACACCATGAACTCAATCAATTATGGTAATGTAACGAGTATGAAGAGAGGGTGTTCAACACACGGACGGTTAATTCAATGGATATACTGTAATTTATAAGGCGCCTGAGGGGTTAAGGCTAAGTGGGAGAAAGCAGCCAGTAGATCACATTGGAACTTTGAACGCGTGTGTGTATGTGTGTGTGTGTGTGTGTGTGTGTGCGTGTGTGTGATTCATTTTACATTTGGAGCACACTGGAACAAGTGATTACACTTTCAATGAGGCATGGTGTGAATAGAGCACACTGGACCATACTACACAGTGAGATATATTAGGTCCCTATAGTACACTGGATTTCATGTATCATCTGCTATAAACAGTGGGCGACACGTTCAAACTTAACCAAGTGGGACAGTGAAGTAAATTGTTGGTTCTGCACAAAATCTATAGCAAACAAAGGGGATGCATGGAAGGTTTAAGGGTAACAAGGGTCTGCCATCCCCTTTCATCCCGTACAATATCATTCAACATGTTTTCTTTGGTAAGACATTTATATTATAACAAGTTAGACATCTGAGGGAGAGCTTATAAAAATAAATGAGAGAGATAGAGAGACAGAAGGTTAAGTAGAGAAATGTTCACACAGAGGGCACTGTTGTTACAGCATGTTAAAATATCTTCCTCTTTCTCTTCTCTTCCCACTCTCAGTGTTTTGCACAATGAACTCTGAATAAGAGGTTCACATCTTCAGCAAATTGAAAAGAAATCCTACTCAACAGCTAAAATCAGCAGATACGGTATGCCATGCTACGTCTGTGATGGATAGTTCCACTAAAATACAGGCTTTTCTGATTATGCTGACCTATATTTGTAAAAAAAAAAAAAAAAAAAATGCACATATGTAAGCAAATATATCGCTGTAGTTGGGTGAAAACCTTGTATCTCCAAAATGTCAACTTTTCAGGAATTAAGAAAAACAGCCTTATTTTTGGCTTCAAAGCCATGTACTTTGAGTTTATCCAATTGGTTCTGAAAGGGTTTCATAAACCCAATGGTTGTACTTTCATATTGAAGTTAAAATATGAACATCACCAAAATTGAAGTTACAAGGTTTTCAT
Source organism: Hoplostethus atlanticus (assembly GCA_034670405.1). Lineage (NCBI taxonomy): Eukaryota > Metazoa > Chordata > Actinopteri > Trachichthyiformes > Trachichthyidae > Hoplostethus > Hoplostethus atlanticus. The sequence continues at coordinate 13,388,759 of JAXDDX010000002.1, read as the reverse complement.
CCGACAGCGACAATACAATTATCCCATCTATTTGCTGTTACACTACTGTAGCAGTTTTTCATTCAGCATCATTGAGGCGTAATTGAGGCAGCAGCAATTCAGAGAGATGCGGTATCTAAAAAATGGGTTAAGCATCAATAAATCACATCCAGATGAGTGAGAGAGATTTGATGCTTTCTCACACTCTAATTGTTTCAAAAAACACCAGCCAACCAACCAAGGAGGCACATCAATAAAACATGGTATTCATAAAATATGCATAAAAACACACATTATTGAATGCTGGGTATTGACACTGACTGAATGAGGACCAATGGTTAACAGCAACTGACCAGCCTGGCTGTGTGTAATGGAGGGCCAATTCATTTCAGCATAATGGAAAACCATTTATCAATTATTCAGAGCCACTGTATTCAGACAGAATCTGCATCTGTCCTTGACTGGCAAAGGTAAATACCAACTCTCTCTCTGATACACACACATGCACACAGATACAGTGTGACAAATCCACATCAGTCACACACAATGCCGTCCCTATTGCTATTGTTGGGGGATCCGCGGATCAAACGCTCCACAGAGCATTGCTCCAAATAGAAGCAGCAACTCTGCCACAATGTTCGCCCTGCTCTATTCTGCTGCTCCACGAGAGAACAGGCAGGCTGCTGTCACAAAGGTAATCATGCTGTAATTCACGTATTAGCAGCACAACATGTCAATGCATTAAGTGTCAATGGCAGGATTAGCACTCCGGTTTGTGGTGCTGCAGGCTTTATGGTAACAGCATGGTGGGATTTACAGCAGGTGCAGCATCTCAAAAAATAGCTCCAGGACATTTGAATGCCTTGAGGCTAACAGTGTAGGAAGAGTAGTGGTAAAATGCTAAAACATTCTGCTGTTAGACATTAAAGATATTTGTGTACTCCCCACCATACTACATATACTGTAAACCATGAGGTGATGGATTAAACAAAACATGGAACACACAAATACCAAATATTTCCAGTGATTTCATAAAACATAGATGAAACGCTACACCCTTTCCTCTTACTGTCTGTATGAGACCAATCCTTTTTATAAAGGTAGGTACAAGAGAATCATGAGTCCAAAACACCATGTGCCACTGCTGAAAATCAGCTGACAAGAGGCATATTTTGCTGTAGGCGTTCCACACTCTTAGATTCACTCATTCCTATCATCACCGCAACCCATGCACTCTTCATAATCCATAACCTACATTTAGAGTTTGAGAATCATTCCTCTAGCCTCAAAGCCTCTGGGAGAGTCTTTCATACTGGTAGAGGAGAGGAGAGGAGAGGAGAGGAGAGGAGAGGAGAGGAGAACAGAACAAATGAGAGTGACTGGGTGTTGGCAGTGGAGCTACTGGATGTGGATTGTGAGGCCTCTGTCTCCTCTCCCAGTTTGTAAAAGAAATAACGCACAGCAGCTCTTGATTTAATGGCAAATCCAATTGTGAGACCAGAGCAACCTTGTCTTCTTGCTAGAATAACCCAAAAAAAATGGATTGATCTTTTGTGCCAGAGCAATGGTGACTCTGGCCCTGGTGGGCTGAAATCATTGAACACACCCTAATAGACCACAGCATAGCGAGTCTCCGGTAAGTATAGTGGCCTACAGTGTGTGTGCGTGTGTGCGCGCGCTTGTGTGTGAGAAAGAAAGAGATATAGTCACAGAACCTACCGAAGAAGAGCGATAAGATACTCATACAATTATTAATTTAAATCAAATCCCTCTCCCTTGATGGTTAGATTAGGTCTATATAATTTGAAATTACAAAACTGTAGCAAGTAACTGATAAAAATCGAAAGAAAGGATGTAATTAGACTGCATGTCAATTACTGCCGTTTGGTCATTTCAAATTCTGTAATTCAAATGAAGTCAAACGAAATGAAAATGCATAATCCCGTTACGTACTGGAGCAAACTCTTTATGCATTTTCATAACAAACCACACATGAATATGTTGTTAGGCGACATATTAACTACCACAATTGTTTATTTCCGTTGTGTAAATCTAAATCTAATCTAATTTTAGAGTTTGTGATCATCTTGAGAGAGTGTATGAGAAACTAAGCATGGAGGGCCACACAGTCGGTCCGAGTCCTGAGAGTTCCCACAAGCACACTTTGAATTTGATGTATGAAAATACATGTGTAAATATGTATTCTATGAATTTGTTCGGTTAGTATTTAGACTCACTGTAGCCTGCAATATTGCATGTATACTTTATTCTATAGACTAACATCATAATAGGGATTACGCACTAAATTGTGGTCTATTTGTAGACCTTGGGCGTCGGTGCTTAGGAAACACTCGCAAATACCATTTAAATAAAAAACCGAGGTACTTTAAGATTTTTAAGAACTTATAAAATGCTTTATAAATACGTAGGATCACCCGAAGTTGATAAACTAACCCTAGGAAGCGGGTGCACTTGTCGTCCGCCAGCCCGGTTGTAGAAAACAAGCCCTCCGGCTGGAAAAACTGGTCCGGGCTATCCGCGCACATAAAGTTAGAAATAAACAAAATAAATCTTACCTTCAGCTCATGAATGGATATGCCTCGGAGTGGTTATGTCGGTCCGTCTCTCTTTTAGTAATCCATGTGATGTTGCTCTCAAAGCAGTTCAGACGGAGCTCGTTTCAAAATAACAATACGAGCGCTACTTTTTCTGAAGCCTCTCTTGCGCTTCTTTTTGTTACATGCCGCGCTCAAATCACACCTCTTCAAATCGGAATATCCATCGGAAATCCACACTAGAGAGAAACCCGACGTTTTGGCATTTAAACTCCCTCGGGTAAACTGAACGGAACCAACCGGGTGTCCCAGAACTAGCGACGGAGCTGAATGCGATCCCTTCCACAAAAGCCGACGGTCATCCTATTTGGAGATGAAGCTTCTTACCAGACTGGAGCGCAGCGCAGCGATCCCAGCTGTCACCCACCCGCTACACACACACACACGCGCTCTCTCTCACACACACACACACATACACATAGGGAGGAGCTAAGCCTTAGACTGGAGCCTGCTTGGTGGAACAGGATCTATTGTTTCAAAGGGTGGCAGTTATGGGCAACTGTATTCTATTTTTACGCAGCGGCATTTCATAAGAATGCGCCTTGGACAAGGAGAAATTCTGGCTGCTATTAATAGCTTTTAAAATACAAAATAATGTAAACCTTAGAGGTATGCTCGAAATACAAATATGATTAATTGTCATTTTGGAACCATGCTGGCCTACAGGCTCTGTGACAATCAAACTGCCACTGTTAATTTTGGGGAGACAATAAAGACGTAGGGGACAGTTGCTCATTCACGCGCATTATCCTGCTTCGTACGGTTTTTGTGCACAGTCGATGCGAATCGGAATGTGGCCAGGTTCAAAGCTTCTCTTGTCTGATTCTCAGGACCGCCCTTCCTTCCCTGGTGGTCCTTCCCGTTCCCTCCGCTCAGGGCAGGCAGGCAGGCAGGCGCGCGCGCACACACACACACACACACACACACGCACACACACACACACACTTGGCAGTCATCGGATTTGCTAATTATCCTTCACTTGGCCCTGGGTCCATCGGAGAAGCTATCAGGTAAAGTATGAAAATAACAGCAAAGTTGTTGCTCAGATCTTATTACCTTCACTGTTTAACGCCATTTATGATGGGGGGGGAAGCATTAATGCACACCAGTACCACACACACACACACACACAGGCATTTTCCCAGCTTCAAGCAAGATCAACACCAGTTTGTCAGATAAAACCTACAAACCTGTCACATCAAGGGACACAAATAAAACATGCCTTTTCCCCAAATTGACATCATCAATGTAGCATACAGCTTAGACTCCATATCATTATATATAACAGACCACCTATGAAAGCAGTAGTGTGTGTGTGTGTGTGTGTGTGTGTGTGTGTGTGCGTGCGTGCGTGTGTAATTGTGCCCCTGAGTAGTCACTTGTCAGGCACTGTTGCTGCTCAGTATTACTGCACCGCCTCTCCAGGCCCATTACCAAACACAAGGCTGTTGTACTACCATGTAAACTAATTTGCTGAAGCCTGCTCATCCTTTCTTCATCTCGATTGCCTCACTACATCTGTTTCCATTTCATTTGCTTTAAAAAAGACTCATTTATCATCATGCAATTGTACCATTCAAGGAGACTTTGAGCAGTTTGTTTAAAAAATATTGCACTTATAGCAGCCCTGAGTTCAGATTTGGTTGAGGCATCTGCAAAAACATACACGTTGACAATGAATTGCACTGTGCCTAAAGCACACTAGTATATCACACAGTACGTCATCTAATTTAGTTTGTTTGATTTCATTGTAATGTGTTGAGGTTTGCATAGACCTCCCATGTGAATGCAAGTTTACTGTGCGCTCTGCCACAGGGGGAAGCATCATGTAGCGATTCTATAATAAAAACTCTCTCTCTCTCTCTCTCTCTCTCTCTCTCTCTCTCTCTCTCTCTCTCTCTCTCTCGCTTTGAAGTAGGAGCATTGTTAAGTGTGGGAGGCAGGCAGGGTATGATTCAGTGGGCTCAATAATGTCAAGATACACACCCGTTAGTTTGAACTCTGGAAATATGCTCATGTCAGAGCTTATCTTACTGTGCAGATAAAGTTGTCCCAGGTGTATTAGGACTCAGCGTGTGAAGAGGAGGCAGTTGATAGAGGGCAAGCATCACATCCCCATCTGGGACAGACAGCAGGCCGCACACCAACGACTCACCAAGGACTCAGCTCAGCTCCTCGTCCCGGCCCTCGACATGTGCTATACTACTGCAGCTCTTACCTGGCTGACCTCCCTGTGGGTCCTTCTCCAGCCCCTGCAACTTGATCCAAAATACTGCAGCCTGTTATTTTCAACCTTCCCAGCGTCACGTACATCCCCTCTCATTTCTCTGGCTTCCAGTTATGGCACACATCCAATTTACACACCGGTGCTGGCTTGAAAAGATGCGAAAGGAGACGCGCCCTCCTACCTCCACACAATGGTTTAGCCCTTCGATCTCTGTAACAACCTGGCTGTTTCTCCGCCTGTGACACTTCACCCTTCTCCTTCTCCTTCCCCCAGGTGGTTGGTTGCTTTAGTCAGAACCACAGTCACTTTCAGCGCTATGGAAAAGAGCAGCAACTAAATGCTTAAATTGCGATGTAAAATGCAAGAGATAGAAACACAGTTCACCGTACATGCACATACACACCAATCCATATTTATGATACATGGACCTGCAAGCACATTCACATACACACACACACACACACACACACACAAACTGGGGTTCTACTGACATGTCTTTTGAAACCCCATGCCAGTAGTGATACCGATAATGATTTTTTTTTGTATTGAGGCCACAAATAGTTGATATTTTTTCATTGTGACCATTTTCAAGCCATGAAATACTCCTGGGATTCACCCAGGTCTTGGGTCTGAGGCTGCTGGATCGAGTCAGTGGCGTTTTCTTGTACCTGTAAATTACGATGTGATGCAGGCGACAGGACATCTACCGGGTGCTCGCTGAGCTGTGTGTTTCAGAGCTGGAACAATTGAGCAGCTTTATGAGTTAAAAGTACCACTGCTGCTACTGCTGGAGTCCTAATGGTTGATGTTCACCTGTGGATCACACTGACGGCTGAAGGAAGGTTTGAGCCCATTTGCAGTGGTAGCGTGGTACTGTGGGCGTCCCATCATCTGTCATGCATCTGTCCTCTTTGTGCTTCGCTGGCTCACTTCTTCTTGGGGTGGAGCCAGCGTGCAGCAGTGGGAGCATATTGAACGTGTATGAATTGGACTTCTACACCAGCTACATCTGTATTTATATAATGTTCTGCAATCTGCTGCTGCTGCAGACTCATTATTGATATTCACTTGTGAATCATTCTGAAAACAGACAGAAAAGTGTCGATCGTGAGGGTGTAGTCTAACAGCAGTCAACAGTTGTGGCCTTGAGAGAGATATTGTGGGCTACTTGAAATCGTCCCGGTGCAACATACTGTAATCTGAGTCTGAAAAATGACCGTGAATGCTTCATGCTGTGCTTTGTATTGCAGCAATAATGCAGATTTTTCTGAAACTAGCTCAGAAGGTGGTATGCAGGAATATTATTATGGAGAAATGGCTATCTACAGGTACTGACTGCGTTGTGTTCCCAAAGCATCCTCCTCACAGTGTAAGGTAGATGAATACAGTTCTGTAGGTTATAAGCTGCAAAACAGATTACATTTATTTACACACCCAACAGCCCCAAAATCATCTTTTAGTCATGAGAGAAATTATGTTGAAAGCGCTGGGCTCCAAGAAAAAAAAAAAGTTTGAAATCCTCTGCAATAACTTACAGTAACATGCAGCTGTAGGAAATTAAAATGTACACCACAGTGTGCCACATGTTGCTGAATTGTCTAGACCGGTTCCCCAGGTGTGTCTTAGACAGGCACTGAGGCATAATGCAGGGGAATTATATTTCATAGGGAATCCATCACAGGATGCCACATTTTTCACCCCAAAAACGCTGCTGAATATCCATTTAGTAAAATCTGTACTTCGTCAAGTTCATCAAAAATGATTATACAGAAGATTACTCGCAAATGTTGCCATATGAAAGCACATGTGTTAAAATGCCAAAACAATCTGTGCTGTTAATTGTCATCATTTTAAAAGGTGTTCATTTTTTTCACCAATGGTCGGCTCAACTTTACTTATATCAAAATCTAAATTAAATTATAGGGGAAAGAAAAATAATCTCCAACTGGAGCCCAATGATTAATACCTTTCTCATTCTGGATTGGTGTCTAATTATTGACCAAAACATACAATAACTGCACAGATTTGGGAAATGCAATTCCTGTGTGTGTGTGTGTACAGTCTGTGTGTGTGTGTGTGTGTGTGTGTGTGTGTGTGTGTGTGTGCATGTGTGATATGACATCTCCTCTCATGAGGTAACTGTCCAATGTCTCAAAACCAAGAGACAACTGATCCTGGATGAGAGTGGAAAGAATAAAAAAGAATAAATTGAGACACGATTAACCCTGAGAGGGAAGTCACTCACACATGTATGTATATGGATGTCCATGTGTGCACATATACACACACACACACACACACACACACACACACACACACACACAGAGGGAGCGTGACGTGTATCATAATAAAAATCTATGGAGATTGACAGTTGGATGCCCTAGTTATGCATTCAATGTTGTAAAGATCCATCACCCGAGCCTGCATCGATGTAGCTTGTTACCGAGATGCACAAGCACACACGCACGCACACACACACACACACACACACTCACTAACAGGCTTGGCGGTGCTGCATTATAATTATAGTAGATAACAGTAAGTCTTTCCCCTCTGATGGGAGAGAAGATTCATTCAGTGTCAACGGAAGAGGATTCACATTCTTTAGCACCGTCTCACTGCCAAGCTACACTTTCACACCATTTTAATTGGTATCCAAGAAAATTGCAGTTGACTGAATCTGTTTTCCCCATCAACAGTACCGTCTAAGGAGCAGTGCTGGTAGCAAAAGGTTTAAGGGAAATTGATTTTTATTCAGAGACGATGCAATAGATTATTGTTCAGCTTTTCAGATACATCTGTGTTTTTTTAACAATACCATTCTCACCTCCAGGTCACAACAGCAATCCTGTGTGTGTGTGTGTGTGTGTGCGTGTGTGTGTGTGTTTTCATTCCACATAAAACAGTAACTGCTGTTGTTGACTTTATGCTGCTACCTTATTGATGCACACAGGACACTAACAATGTCTTCTCGCTTCACCGTAATATTTGACTTTCTAGGAATTTCTAAAGCAGCAGTTGTGACTCATCCACTCAATTCATCCACGTCCTCTCGGCTACTGTCAGGGACTATGCTGTGCTGTGATGTAAAATAATCTCCTTAATCACTGCACTGTATTTTCATCCCATCATCAGTATATAGTGGTTTGCCAAAAAAAAAAAAAAAAAAGTAAAAGCCTTTTTAGAGATGAGCCTGGCTGGGAGTGAAAGCCTGAAAGCCTGTGGCATCTACGTCAGCATATCAGATGATGTGTGTGTGTTTGTGTGTGTGTGTGTGTTGGGGGGCGGGGGGCGGGGGGGTGACCTGTAATGGCAAAATGATGTAAAGCACAACTGAGTAAGGTACAGTAAGCAGAGTACGGTGAGACAGATCCACTCAAACACACACCAGCCTGTACCTTGCCCCAGCCAGCTTCAGTCTCCTCCATGCATCCAGGTTTGCATGAAAGCCATGAATAAGTCAGCACTTCTGCACGATAGCTCCGTTAACTGGGAGTGACAGTTAGAGAGCGTAGTCTTTAGGAGTCTCAGATGAGGCTGTGCATGTGTTTGTGGGTGTGCGTGTGTGTTAGTGTCCCCATCCCCTTTCCCCCAATCTACCTCACAGATAGACGTCATGCTGCTGATGAAGAGAAAGAAAGGAGACAGGGAGAGAAAGGTTGTTGACATCAGTTGCGTATGGGCAATGGTACTGTATGGCAGAGCAGAAATAATGAGGGTTCAAGTACAGGAACTTGGTACCCCGAACAACCCTCTCTGAAGATTTTGACGTCAGACAGGCGGCTAGATTTCTAAATAATAATGTAGAAATGACATGAGGGCAACAAGAGGCCCCCTGGGAAATGTTGGTATTCTACTGCCATATATAATTTCAAATTGCATGCGTGCTGTTGCTTCTTATGCTGACACGCCATGTGTTAGATGTCTGTTTTTCCTTGGTTTATGGGCTGACATCAATTTGTTGGTCCCAGTCATTTCCCATTACCACAGTCCCCGTACCCACAACCAGCCACAGCCCAGTCACAGCCCCAAAGCCAGACCAGCTGCAGCCACAGCCCAGCCACAGGTGAGCTGCAGCTCCATTCCCATGTCCAGCTCATCTCTGGTCTGGCCCCTGCCGAACCTCGGCCCAAGTCCAGACCAGAGCAGCTCTGGTTCCTGCTGAAGCTAAACCGAGCCCTGCCCAAGCTCCACCTACTGGCCAGATTAGCCTTCACCCTAACCTCAGTTCTAGGTCTCACCCCAGGCCTCATCCCCAGCTCCTGCCTGTTCCCTATCCTCACACCATTCCTGTCCCATTATCAACATTACAGTGTCCATCCTCATCGCAGATAAGATCCAGGCCCAAGAGCTCCTTTTCCTTTCCCCAGCTCCAGCCTTTCTCCACCCGGGGGGCTGGATGTGGGTGAATCATCTGATTTAATGACATCTATGCACAGTCCCTACTGAATAAGTCATCTAGTCTTTGCTTACACACCCATAGTGCTCATCTATTTTTCAGACCAATGCATTTCTCTATCTCTCACCCTCTGTCTGTCTGTCTCCGTCTCTCCCTCGCTGTGTAAAGAGGACAATGTTTTAAGGCCATTCAGCTGCAGCCTGCTACATATTTTATTGTCTGTGTTGTCTAGTGAGTCATTCAGTCTTTCTTTGGAGTCTGCAGTGGTTGTTTCTATTCAATTATCTCAGCCCTGTGCTTGTATATGGCTGTTAGGAAGACATGGGTGGGTGGAGTGGGGGTGGAGTCCATGTGTACCAGTAGGTGAGAAAAACATTGGTTCCCTGTTATGGTTATTTGTGCATTTGGACTTTGACCTTGAAGCATTATGCCATTTGTATCTACTGCAGGCATATATCTGGATTTCTTCAGAGGAACCACATGCTGAAGAAGGTCATTCTAGGTTTCCCTGTTGTTATCTCTTGATTGTGTGTCGCAGTTTGCAGTCTGCCTCATCCACAGGGCTACAGTGAAAGCTATTCCATATGCCGTATATTGGGTGTTTTTCTATGGTGTCATTGGAGAGTTAATGTCATGATGATCAAGCCCTTTGCGTTCCTCCACAGACAGACCTTGTCTTTGAACTGCTAAATGATTGATGGGTGAGATGAAAGTGAATGTAGGTCACCGTGGGTGAGGGTCGAGAGAAGCAGCATAAATCAGACGGGGATAATAACTAGATATCATGGAGGATAATGGACCAACCAGCCCCGTTACAGGTATATTCAACAGCTGTAGCTCTCGTTAGGCTCATTCTTTTGAGTCGTTCTCAAAAGAATGAGAAAGGAAATATGTTTTGTGCTTTAAAGACGATGTGATTCATTAATAGAGGTCAATCAGAGTGATGTTACTCACATAAATGATGGGTCATTCAAGTGAATGCGAATGTATTCTCTTCATGATTGATAATAAAAACATCTCTTTAACTTTTCACCCTTTTTAACCATACTGGATTTGGACATCCTTTTATATATACCTGAGACTAGTTTCAAACCAACGCTGGAGATGGAACAGACTGCAGTGAGAGATGTCTTTCATCAGCAGTCTCTCCAGCAGATTTGGCATCAGATGTGTGTTGTTTGAAAGAGATGTGTTCTGGACGTCTGCTCTCTGATCTCTCTGAAAATCATGCAAAAATATTCCCGTCTGCTCATTAAGCAGGTTCACTCCGCATCTCCTCAGACAGGAGGAGGAGGCCAGACAAAGCATGACGCCAAGGAACCTGATGATGAAGAGACCTGAGCACAAACAAAGTCAAAACACATCTAGGCAAACAGATAAGCACAAATACCTGTGAACCATGGGGATGCCACGGTGCTCAGAGGAGAACCATCAGGAATGCATGTGAGCGACTTGGTGACATTCAAATCCCATAACTAAGATGCAAATAAGTCATCTGAAATGCAGTTTTGAGTGGTTTAGTTTGAGATGGAGCTTATGTTCAAATATTGAACCAAGTGCTGTTTAAAGGGAATCAAGTTTGCCCATTCTGAAGCAGCTATTGTCTTTTGCAGAGCTGGCTGAAACACTTCATTAAATAAATCACAATATGAAGACATCAAATTATCATCTTTAGTCAACACCCATACATTATTCTATTACAGTACATTGTTGTGTATCATGAAACATTCATGATGACGTAACATCTATATTGCATTACCACTTGCCCCAGATTTCAGCTGTTTTTGACACACATTAGGCTGCTCTCTTAGACGCAGAGTACACAACTAGTCTTCGTCTCTTTTGCTAAAAACCTTATTCGCCAGAGATCCTTTTCTGAAAGTGCTTTTTAGTTGGTTTTAATGTCTCTGAGTTGGTGGGTGTGTAGTATTTCAATCACAATCTAGAGATTAGCTGCAGACTCCACAAAAGGCCTGAGAAAGAAACAGGAGGCCCCTGAGTTCCTCACTGTGTCTGTGAGAGAGAAAAAGAGTGTGAGAAATAGAGAGAGGGTTAGCAAAAGAGCAAAAAGAGACAAATAAAAGGGTTAGAGAGAACAGATGGACTGAAAAAAAAAACAAGACAAAAACAGAAAGAGTCAGCCAAGGAGAGAAAGAAAAAGGACGAGGGCCACAAAGAGCTAAAGCTATGGAGTCAAGAGTAAAGGGCGACGAGAGAGAAGGGAAAGTTCTGTTGTCAGCACAGAGGGGACGGCAGGTGATGGAAGGATAATGACAGAGGGAGGAGCCTGCTTGACCCCTGTTGACCTCTTCCTGGATGCGGCTGCTGGGAAGTGTTGAAGGAAGTGGGTGCAGCAGCAGTCCTAATGTGGTGGGATATCCTGCTGCCTGCCTGCTAACCCCTCTTCCTCGTACTGGAGCGCCTGTTCCCATCGTTCCACAGTCACCTCTGCAAGATGAACACGAGCACGCAGAGATGGATGGCACAGATGCACAGACACCTCATGCAGTGACGCACACACGCTTATACACGCACGCGCACACAGATGGATACATGTGCAGACGTACGCAAGCAGTCACACATGCTGACACAGCCACAAAACACACATACAGTCACAGTCACACACACACACACATCTCCAGGTGACTCAACAGTGTTCATAGCCAAGGGCGCTTCTACTCAGGACACTGTTTTACGCAGAAAGCAAGGACAGTGTTGAAATTACAGCACAGAGGAGAAAGAGGGGGCGGATTAGAAACACAGAAAGTCTGCCAGGGACGGCAATAACAAAAACAATATTATCATGCAGTGCAGTGCAGTGCAGATGCTTTGGTTTATTGAATGCAAGAAAAGAACATTATCCCACTCAGTGCAGTTTTACACATTTATGCAAAAATGAAAGCTTTTCATTTGAAAAGTGTTTAAAGGATACACATAATTACCTTGAGATGAGACCATTTATCATTTGGCGATTATTGAAGCCAAATGATAAATGGGTATTCTCTTCAAAAGAACAGTTGTTTTATTTGTCATTATGTGTCATTATGGTTCGTTACTCATGTCAGACAAAGTTGAGCACGTTGTGGGTATTTTCTCTGGTGGAAAAAGCAGCCTTGCCTGGCCTCTACACCCCCCGAAACATCAAAGCACGACCACACTGGAACTTCAAGCCCATTTTGGCATTGCCCTCCTACCTCCAGATCCAGTAATTACAGCTCATACAAGACATCAACATTATTACTTGTCAAGCCACAGTATAATAATACCACAAAGCACTTCAAAGACACAACTCACATTTCAAGGGGAAAATAAAAAGTCATGGATTATGCATTAGGAAGGACTGATTCATCCTTCCAAAGTGGCACACATCATGCTATCTGGAGCAAGACCCAAACCTGATGATCAACATTTAAGTTCATATATTTGATAAATCTACGTAGGCTATCGGTTGTGTGTCGACTCCTTGAATGCGGCGCCTCTTTCCCATACAACAAAAGGATTATGCAGCAGCCAAGTGTCAGTTTAGTCAACGGGGTTGAATTGCCGCCACGGTTTGGAATGTTTCACCTCCCAAAAGGTTTTCATGTCTCAATACTGCCCTCTTGTGTCCCATGGTTTATGTGCAAAAATAAATGAACATTTTCTGAGTGAAAATAGCACAACAAAAATTAAGACACAAAGGCTTTAAAGCTATTGAAGCAAGCTAATGAAGATGAAGAATAAAGTGACTTCTCAATGTTGCTTATATATATATAAAAAAAACATTTATAGCACAATAAATAGGCATGTTTCAATTTCATAGGATCTCTGTCAGTGTCCATAGAGTCACCAAGTCTTTTCTCGTCTTGTTATCGTTTTTGTTTGGTTTTGTTTCATTTCATTTCATCTTTTTCTTGCATTTTACTTGCACACACTTTGCAATACTCTGGGATAAACTTTGCAAGACTCTGTAGAACTAAAAACGTCTGCCAAATAAACCTTCAACCATTCGCTGCTGTCATTCTCTGTTGAAGGTGTATACAGTTCATTCCAGTTGGGAAAGCACAGTACACAGTAATTTTTCTTTTATTTAGAAGTCTGCGTCTTGCTCTTAGTAACAAAGAGCCAGGCACTCTTACAAACTTAGAATTCAATATCATACTGAATAACAATATCCTTTGCCTGACACATCAAGCTTGGGCTAGAGTTTGTTTATAAAGGCATCCTCTCTGATTTTCTCTGTGAATGTTATTCAAAGCCCAATTCACTGGTGGAAAACAAATAGACGGTAACTCGAGATAGTGTGACATGTTTACACTGGGATGAATCTGTATGTGTGTGTGTGGATGTGGTGTGTGTTTTTATATGTACATACATTTAAAGTGCATATAGATACAGTATTCATGCGTGTGTGTGTCAATACAGAAAAAGCGATGGAATATTTAGTACAGTTATACTATAAGACTGCATCTTTAATAACATTGTGACCTACTTCCTGAAGAGGAAAGAGGGAAGTCAACAGTTTCACCATCACCACCATCCGACTGCCATGGCGAAGAATGTCGCCAGCCCTCCCTAATGTCAGCGACATGTCAGCCATTTTAATTATTCATGGGGAGAGTGTCTATCCCATTTATCTCCACACCCTTTAATTGGGCTTGAAATGCCCTCCCCTTCACTTCCACAGTGTTTCGCCCATTACAGTGGAGGGCAAGCAGAATGACAGGAAATACAGTACAAACTGGGATTAATAAGGATCACTAGAGGATACACACGTATGCAGACACAGACATACAGTATATAAAGATTATATAGAACATTAAATGCTCTATGCTTCAATAAATACTTTGCAATACAAAAATGCAATTAAGTGATTTTACGATGTTTTAGCAGAAATGAACAGATCATAAGAAGAGGGATGCTGGTCCAACTGGACCCTTGGCCCATTGGATTAGTCCAAGTAAACTGGAATCCAGTGTATTGAACAACAGTGACACCCTGTGGCTAGTCAGGCTAACTCCACCCAGAGACTTCTGATTTTTGCAAAACAGTCTGGCAGGGGATGAGAGGTCTTTAAACACCTCCCACCTTACACCAGTCTCTTGTAGTAGTTGGCAATTCTCAGACATGAATTTAGAATAAGGCCTTATGAGCTAAAATTACATCCATGCTTTAATCAGCTGACCAAACTGAATTTAATTCTTTCACGCTAGAAAGACCAAGGGCCCACAAAACTAGGTGTCGAGATTTAAAAAATGTAATTTCTTCAGCACTGTAAATACAAGTACATGCATCCTTGTATGAATTTATGTTTATGTTTGGTTAGCTGTTTACGTTTAATCAAACACCCTGGAATTTTATTCTCTAATAGTTCATGAAATATGATGAGTGACTTTCCACCTTACAGCCCAAGCATGCACAGATGTTTTTTTGGCTTTACATTTGGTCAGAACAAGATAGAAATCTGTATTGACCTATACTAAAATATAAATTCACACAAATACAACATACCCCCTTGTCAGCATTACTTTTCAAAAAGTGGATAAGCCGTTACATCCTTTTTGACATAGTGGGTATAGGGGACCATAATTGATATATGTGACAGGTCAGGACAGCCCACTATTGACTTCCTCAATTAGGGGATTTGCTGAGGGGTGTGGCATTTACATCACTGAGCAATTAGTGAACACCTGTGAGCTACATAACCTGTGTGCACCTATTGTTCCACCTCTCTGGTCACCTGACTTCCTGCTTGCCCTAAGCTCATGCGTCATTCCTTTTCTGGTTGGGCCAGAGGTATTTGTAGGCCGGTATGTGCAGCAGTGTGCTGGTTTCTGCTGGCCGAGGTAGACACTCCCTGGTTCACTGTAGACGGTCATCTCAGAGTAATTACTTTATGTGACTGACTAAGGTCTCAGAACGTTAGCTGCTGTTTTGCCTCCAGCAAAACTTACTTCCTGTAAACTTGTTCCATACTGATTTTGCCTCCAATCGTTAGCTATTTTGTTCTTTTGTTTCTGCTGGTCGGTTCAAAAGTGCTGATCTACCTGTATTGTTTGACAATACCCCGGCCCTTGGCTCAGTATTGCCGCCCCCTTGTGCCCCATTTAATTAACCGGTGTCAGCCTTCTTAACATAATAGTGTATTTCTGAAAGTCTATTTTATGTACCTTTTGAAACCTAAAAATAAATGTAACCTTTTGATTTTTGAATCACGTCTCTGGCTTCCTTACATCTAAAGAACCAAAGGGAACCTGTATATTGTAACTCTAAGGTGTTTGAATTGTTCCCTTCTCCAGCCTATTTCCTTGGGTGCAATTCCAAGGTGGTGTAGTCTGGCTAAGTGTTGGTTACTCAACCACACCCACTCTATTGTTACATATAGAAGCATGTTAGTTTGCAATCATGCAAAACCAGTCTGACAACATTCCCACCTTATGTCTTGTTTCAGTGAGCAGGAGCAGTTTGATGTGGGAGGGTCAGTGAGCAACATACCCTGAGCCAAACAAAAATTAATAGATCATAGCTCATACTATACCATAACCTTGAACGATATTCACAAAAAGCAGCAGCCTCTCGTGATTTGTAAATTGCACCATACTACACCATACTACACCATACAGTACTGAAATGTAAGCATAAACAGTGTCTGAATCAGAAGCTCTGTAATGTATAGAATCTTTAGTAGTGGTATTGGTGCAGAAATGTATTTACAACTTACACTGTAGCATAGTACATACTGACACATACTAAAATGACAATAGCACCTCACACACAGTGCCAAAAGATAGTAGACTACATTTATCACTATACATGCAAACAAACATACAATCACATTATGTACACATAGCATGGCGCACAGCACAGTTGTAGCTGTAAAAGAGGCATTTTTGAGTGTCTAGAAGTGCACTGGACCAGTGTACCAAATGGCAGTTATACTAATGTGTGAAATAAAATATGAGTATTACAGAATGTGCACATACTGTATGTAGCGAGAGCTTCACCTTGGTACAGGGGAACACTGAAAACCTGACTGTGATGGAGGATGAGAGACTGCTTTCTATTATTAACCTGTCAAATTTGACCAGGATTTGTTGTGAGACATTGAGCCTCTTCATTTGCTGCCAGAAGAACATCCTCTGTTGGTCTGCCTTGATTACCAGGAGAAGTTCACAGCTGAGCCACTGATTAGGGAAGATGAGCAGAAGTCTATCCACATCTCCACAGTTCAAGGTTGTTTGCAGTGCATTACGACATGGCATGATCCACTCTCTCCTCCAACCTGAGGGTGGGTTAAATAACCTAGAATAGTGACAAATCTATTTAAAAAGTATAAGTTATTTTATTTGGTGGCATTTGAGGGCCCATGATTTACAGTACAATTATGTGTTATATTTTAGCCTTTTCAACATTTGGACATCTTTTTATCTTTTTAAAAATACATATATTCATACAGGAAAAGTTGGTTGTGCATGCATGCTCTTTTACAGCAATGCCCTGTTTCACATACTGTAAACACAGTTCAACACATTTCCACACATTTCCACCTGGGAGCTGCCCAGTACAACCAGAGTCTTCTAGTTCAGGCCACTGAGCAGCTTCACTACTGAAGAGCTGTGTGATGAAGCTACGTCTGCATGTGACAACTATACCTGCATGGTTACGATATGATACAGAGCATGGTATGCAATTAATCAGTCTGCCCATCACAATAAACTGTTAACAATTGGTAACTCGCTCGCCTTGCTGTCATAGCATAACTACAATGACCACAATGCATTGCACCTAAACAGTCATCATCGTGACACATCTTCAACATTAAGGAAAACCTTCCTCTTAGGATGCCTTCTATTTGTTAACTTTGGGGAGAGATATTGGCTCCTTCTTATGGTTTGCATTTTGGGTAGTACCTACTGTATATTTGCCTTGGCAAGCAGAGTTTGTCGGGCATTCAATGTGTGTCATAACTAATGTTCAGCCCTCTCTAGCTAGCGTGTTAGCTTAGTTTAGCTAAGCTCGCTCGCTAGCGAGCTTCTAGAGCTTTTGCGTGCCAACGCTAGCTAGCTGAAAGATTGCAACTGTAGTTACATTCATCAAAGAGAGCATCAAAAATTAGGCCAACCGTTAAAGTACAACAACGGAGCATGGTTACTAACACAACGAGGTGAGTAGCTAATTACTTGCGTATAACATTGATAAGCATTGAACTGTTAGGGTGTTTATTATATTTTGTGCTGCAGGTAACAGTATGTAGCTAAACTTGACAGCTAAGTTAGCTTCATGATTTGGACATTGCGCCAACATTCTTCACATTTAAGAGTTGTATTTACAGTGTGCTTACAGTCATTTTTGAGACACTTCATGCTACTGTTTATCTGAAACGCGGGCAGAATGTTAGTCAGACGTGTTGTCATTTCGTATATGTTTTGGTGTGAAACGTTATCACGTGAGTTGCCACACGGAAACTAGCCCCAATTTAGTTTAGTTTTGAAACGCCTGCTGTGTGTTGGAAAGCAAAGTAGGCCAAACTGTGACATCTGGGGAGTTGGTTTTACATTTTGAAAAAAGAGTTGAGATTTTCTGTTGTAAAGTGACTAAATGTATGTGTGTCATATCATCAATTCTTCATCTTGCTGACATCCACACGACTGTATAACTTGCGCCCACCAAATGGGATATACTGTGCTATCAGTCTGTAGTTTCAAAGAGCTGTCTTCCCTGACATTTAGGTGAGCTAACTAACGTTAGTTTTCTTATTAATAAAGCATTCAGACTTGTGTAGCTAGCTTTGTCATAGAGATTTAGCTCATTTACTGCATGTGTCTGCTAGCTTGATGACCTCTACCTGTGTATGCCAGACAGGTTTGCGTTGAAAGCCTCTAGCTGCCAGGACGGATACCATAAAGTGGATTAACCGGGCTAGCAGTGTTGTAGTTAGGTGTTCACTGTGGTGACCCATTTGGCTCACTGAGATGACCTGACCTACTCCCACTGAAATAAAGGGCTTTTGTAAGCTATTGTAATTGCTTGCTGCTAGCTTACAGAGATTGACTATATTCCCCAGCATTTCTTAAAGGATAGCTCTGGTGGTGTTACCTACGTTTTTGCCATTTAACCCATTGCCCAATGACTTTCCATCCACCCTGGGGATGGTAGCTGGGGCATTTCCCATTTATGATGCCTCTGTAGAAAATTTTAATTGAAATTGACTTAGCCTCATAGCTTCTAACATGCTTCTAAGTTTTCGTCTGCGTAAGTTATCCATTACTATGACAATCATACAGTTGCTTGTGTATTGAGTACATGCTTTCAGAGATGCCCCAAAATGCATTGTAAATGCTGTTACAATATTTTGCCACTTTCACCTGGGCAATACACAGAAGCTGATCCCAGGTCAACCTGTTGGCAGGGGCACTGCTAAGAATTATTGGCCCCCTGACATGATGTGACGGCAGACCCCTACCCAGATGCATAGAATTTAGCACTGTATCACCTTGCCTGTCTGTGGGACCCCTCTTGCTTGGGGCCCCCTGAGACTATTCCCCTTTTCCCCCCACTAGCATCTCCCCTGCTTGCAGGTAATCCCAAACAGGTAATGCAGGTAATGCAAACTACTACAATCAAGCTGTCTACAGCTCTTTTGCAATGAAGGCATGCCAACACACACACACAAACAGAAAACTCTTGATGATAAACCCCTACATTATTATTATTTTATGTAAGGAGACAGGCCAACAGGATTAGATGAACTTTGGCACTGATATGGCCTTTTAAACTATGGGTCAGTATGCCAGATGGATTGCATGCTTGTCTGCAGTGGGTCCATTCATGACAATAGTACTAATATGTTTTCATGACTGGGTGCCATGGTGACACTAAATCCATGCAGCTTTAGACGAGGGCAGAAAGGGTTCTGTATGTATGGCTACAATATATTGTCGTGTCAAATTTAATTATAGAGCACCTTAAAACCACAAACAAAGTGTGCGCAAAAATGCGTTACAGAGAAGGCGAGATTAAAAGATAGAATGAAGCACAATTTAAAAAGACAGACATGCAAAAGCTTCAAGTAACAGAAAAATCGGACACAATTAAATGCCAGTGAGTAAAGATACAGTTTTAGTTGTGACTTAAAGGCCTCAACAGATTTGGCAGATCTGATGCTTTGAGGGAGGCTGTTCCATAATTTTGGGGGAGCCACAGAAAAAGCATGATTGCCTTTTTGTTTTTTACGTTTCGTACGTGGGACAGACAGCTGACTTTGGCCAGTGGTCCTGAGTGATCTAGTTGTATGGTACGGGCAAAGAATGTCGGAAATGTCGAGAGGAGCCAGTTATATGCTTGGATCTAGTTAAGAGCCTGGATGTACCATAGAGGCAATGTGCAGATCATCAACTGTTTCCTCAATGTGATTACTACTGTTGAGTGTTAAATCAATTCACACTCACTATCTGCCAGTCACTAATATGCTTTGATAATGTTAGTGTTGTGGGCTTGAAGATTACTGAACCAAAATACTATCCGTTTACGTCTGTGTTTTTATCCCTCACAGGAAGTCTGTAGAGATACTGTAGTGAAATTACAGACTACAGACGAAGATGAACACGTCCTTACACTGGTTTCCCACGAATCTCACCTGGACCAGGAGGGTGTTGTGAGGAAAGAGAGAGGTGGAGGGAAAGACGACACAAGGGGGCTATAAACAAGAACCATGAATCTCCATCAGGTCCTCACAGGGGCTGTCAACCCTGGGGACAATTGTTTCTCTGTAGGGAGCGTCAACAATGTGCCATTCACGGTAAGATATTTCAGGCTCTGTAAGTATTTCCCGTCCAGCCATTTAGGGGCATCTGTTACTCTAACTCTTAGTCCTCATTCCTAAATAGAGAATAGAACTTACATTGGTGTTGGTGAGGAGGTAGGTAAGTGTAGTAAGGTGTGTTGGCTATCACTGGGTAGAACAGTGCACTAATGCTTTTGATGGGGTTTGATTCAGGGGGTTTCATTCCCATTGGGGCTACCCATGCTAAAAATGTATGCACTCATAGTACTGCAAGGTGTGTTGGATGAAAGCATTCACCAAATGGCATGCCATGTGCCATACCATGTCTCAATGCAGGAGTGCTAATCTAAAATTACCTACCTACCCTAATTGAGTCTATTATCTAGCTTTCTATTACCATCCCATTATGTCACTGCTATATTAGATCTTACACTCAGGTCACTACCCCTACTACAGGAAGTTCCATGGGTAAGGACCTAGATTTTAGCACTGTGCTTATCTGGAATATACACAGTATGTGCCTGTGGCTGCCTTTGTACACAGTGATCTTGAAGAGGACCGAATTTGATACTATTTCCATGCAGTCTCTCACTGAGTGGATCGATAACAGAACTATTTCTATCCCTCTGTCCTCTTGTGAAGGAGACAAAGGGTAGATCTCTGTTGATCGCAGCTCCTGTGAAGATCACCTCCTGAGAGCCACAGAAATTGAGCATATAATGTCAATCTTATCTGCTTGCACTCCACAGCTATCATATGATAGCATGTCTAATGCCATAACACTGACCCCAGGCCACTCAGAAACTTCAA
Source organism: Hoplostethus atlanticus (assembly GCA_034670405.1). NCBI lineage: Eukaryota > Metazoa > Chordata > Actinopteri > Trachichthyiformes > Trachichthyidae > Hoplostethus > Hoplostethus atlanticus. The sequence goes on along the minus strand of JAXDDX010000002.1, from coordinate 13,367,967 downwards.
GTGACCCTTCATGCAATTCTCTTTGGATGGATGTGAGTGTCCTCCTCATGTCGGTCAGTTTTTACCGTCTCCTTGTTCCATGTGATAGGCTTACGCATCTGGATGTGACGTGGTGATTTTGGGCAGTGACTTTGAGCGTCTACAGATCATCCCAGGCGCCAAACATGGCAACATCCAGGTGGGCTGTGTGGACTGCTCCCTACAGGGAGGACAGGTAAGAGCAATCGAGTGGTGGTCTGTCCTATTCGATCCTCAGGCATACTATATGTATGTGCATCATTGTAAGTTGAAATCCACCTCATTTATTTTGTTGCATTTAATCCCCTCTCCATCTCTCCACTGTATACTTTCTAATGAAGCAGAAATGCCATAAAAGTAATTTTCAAACACAAGAACAGCCGAGTATAGCATTCTAAGCTTGCTCAATACCAATAAAGTAACCAAATTCATGCGGGATCTCTTGAATGGAGGTAAATATTTTTGAATACTTTTAATAGGCAGCAGCAGACCCCTACTCTCCTACCTAACAACATGTATGGTATATAGCTAATAATTGGAAATTGAAACATCTTTCGGTCTCCACACGTTCATCTGTTTTAGCAGCACATGATCAAACAATAAGAATACAAATATTTGGAAAGTGGCTTTGGCCATGATTATTGGCACCCTTTTCTAATACTTAGTAGCACAGCCTTTGGCAACGATGACTGTTTCCAAACATGTCTTGTAACCATCAATAAGTTTCCTGCTGGCAGTTTCTCCCATTCTTCAATTGCAGCCCGCTCCAGTTCTTCAATGTTTGAAGGATTCCTTTGACCAAGTGCATATTTCAGGTCTCAACATAGGTTCTCAGTGGGATTGAGATCAGAACTCACCGCTGACTACTCCAGAACAGTCTCTTTTTCTCTTGAACCATTCCTGGGTGTTTTTGGATGTGTGTTTGGGTCATTTTCCTGCTGGAGGATCCATGGCCTTTGATTGACACCCAGTTTTCTGACACTGGGTAGCACATTTCACTCCAAAATGCCTTGTTAATCGTCTAATTTCATAATGCCCTTAAAACGTTCAAGACGTCCAGTGCTCGAGGCAGCAAAGCAGCCCCACAGCAAGAACCTCCACCGTATTTGTCTGTAGGTAGGGTGTTGTTTTCTTTAAAAGCTTAATTTTGTCTGTAAACAAAGCGCTAATCAGTATTGCCAAAGAACTCTAAGTTGGTTTCATCGGTCCACAGAACATTTTCCCAGAAGTATTTAGGTTTGTCCAGGTGGATCTTGGAAAAGATCAATTGGGCCTTCTTGAGTTTCTCTCTCAGCAGTGGGGTCTTCTGTGGCCTCATATTGTAAAGCCCTTCTTAGTTCAGACCTCTCCAGGTCAGTTTTCATCTTACCACCATGAGCAACAAATGTCTTAATAACATTGTCAACGGTGGAAACAGGAATACCAAGGTCTCCAGAGATGGCCTTAGGCCATGTGAACGCTTATGTTTGGTCACAATAGTTTTTCTGACATGCTCTTTTCTCTGCACCAGTTTCAAACCAGGGAAGCAGAACAAACTGTTTTATCACTTTAAAATGGATAATTGGTTCATTTATAGCGCCTGCAACCTGTCACGGGTCAGTTGAATTACACTGCAAATGAGAATCTGTTTTCTCCCACAAAATTGATTTGAATTGTTCTAAAGGTTGCCAATAATCATGGCCATGGCTGCTTTTCAATTTTAAAACTATAAAATATTACATTTTATTCGGATTGTTTGATCATGTGCTGTTCAATCGATAGATGAATGGGTGAGAAACGAAAGTTGTTCCAATTTCCAATTATTTCAGAAGATATTGTATTGCAAGGGTGCCAACTGTATAAGAGGCTCAGTGATGTCTGAAAGGGTTATTGATCCTGTAATTAATCATTTATTTATAGATTGCAGGTAATCTTATTAACCATATTCATCAAACTTCTCAGAGTCAAATTGCTGATCTACAGCGGTAGCCAAACCCCGCCATCCTACATCTATCCTTCCTTATTACTGCAGTATTCACCAAAAACCTCTTAGTTACTGAACAGCAATGCTGCAATCAAATAGAAAGAGGGACTTCTAGGATTGCTGCATGATCTGCATCATCGTTCTGACCTGCTCTTTCACTTTCACAATGATGTGAAAGGCAGAACTGATTACTGCCAGGCCGTCATTGTAATCTAGAAATAATTCTTATTACAACAGCAGACTTAAAAAGTAGATTTAAAAAAAGAATCAGGTCACCCAATCAGCTGTCACTCCCATCATGTGGTGCTTCATCCTAATTCATGTGAGCTAACCTCACATGCCTCTAGCACTATCTGGTTAAGTCTGCTCTGTTGATTTGCTTGCCAACTCCAACTTATTGCCCCACTCCATGTTGTGTTATTTGGAATGCTATTAAACCTCATATGCCCCATGCTCATATCAGAAGCTTTTTAGCACTTAATATGGTTGTTGTCAGGAATTAAAGGCCCAGTGCAATGAAAAATGTATTTCCCAATCTCATTGTATTGTTTAAAGGTGCTACATGTATCATTTTTAATTAATAAATCATTACCACATGACGTTTGAGACATACTATAATGAGACATCACCCAGAAGAATGGCAGCCTCTACTTTCCTCTACTCTGCATTTTGCATACCACTGTACTGTACTTTTTGTGACAGAAAGCAATGGGCTTTATGGAAATGTGGTCTTAATTTTGAGAAGCACAAAATGTTACATGTAGCACCCTAAACAAAGAGCATGTTAATGTAAAGTTAACCAAATTACTGTAACTCTCAGTGCTGTTGAAATATGACTAACACACTTTGAGAAACTATCCCTGGGGTTGTCAATAGAGTACAGTCTATTGACAAGTTTCAGATATAGAATCTACTCCCTGGTCAAAGTTCTGTCAATTCCAGAATGCTCTGATTGGTATGGTAACAGTATGCATAGTTAGTAAGGTGTCTCATATTCTGTCAGACAGTAGCCTGGGGACGGTGCGGAAGAGGGGAAGTAGAAAGCGAGGGAGTTGTGTTTGGGTGTGCAACTAAGACAGACATTAAAATCATTGCACTGGATCTTTAAGATGTGAGTTAAGCTTATCTTTGTAAACTCATGTGATCCCAAAAGCTCAGGTGGATTTTATAGAGATTGACCAAAGTACAGTCACCATCATGACCCAGCATATTGAGCAGTTGTATTTCACAATGCCACTCAAATTAGGCCCATTTTGACATAGTCAATTTATTGCTTGGGAGATCTATAGATCTAAATTGTTAGTTATTTTACAGGATAAATGGGTTACACTTTGGCCTGCATTGGAAAGTGATTTAACTTGAACAACCACATTGCTTTCAATGACTGTTACAAGATCTACATGTCAAGCTATAATAGAATGAAAAGAATATAATAGAAAAAGTGGAAACATGTCTTGTCAACCCAAATGGAAAAGAGCATATCCATTCTGCAGTCAGTGTATCATTCTTCTACTTCTACTTAACAGAAAAATGTCTGGAAAGAGGATGTAGTTTCCTGATGTATCATTGTGCCATGAGCCATAGTCTGTCTGCAATAGATTGTGTGTGTGTGTGTGTGTGTGTGTGTGTGTGTGTGTGTGTGTGTGTGTGTGTGTGTGTGTGTGTGTGTGTGTGTGTGTGTGTGTGTGTGTGTGTGTGTGTGTGTGTGTGTGTGTGTGTGTGTGTGTGTGTGTGTGTGTGTGTGTGTGTGCGCGCGCGCATGCGTGTTTATGTGTGCCTGTATCTGTTTACACGTGCACATTTGTAAGGGTATGTATGTGAGTCACTCCTTCATGACATTCAGCATCTCTGACAGTTGGCATTTTATTTAATCCATTAGACACAACTTGTATTATCTAAGGTCCTGGACCTTATTATGCTTATTTCTGTTCTCTGCCACAGAAATTTCACTCATTCAGTCTGTTTAGCATAGTGACTGTGACTCCTATGGTTGGTACTTGAGCATGTAGCCCTAACTAATGTGTTAATGGGAGGAGTGCGTACTGTAGCTGAGACACTGTTGAGTCAACAAAGGATTGTCATAAGCTCAAGATATTTTTGCTTTGTTGGCAAATTGTTCAATAACCAGCCTGATTTTATACAGTATAGGTTGTCTTTTCTTCATTTGTTCTTAATTAGGATGTTATTTTTGCCCATTATTCAAGGTTTAAATGATCAAAAACCAATGAAGGGTTTCATTCCTAAATGCTATATATACATTTTTGCTACTTCATGTAGCAAAAATTACTATTTCGAAAACAGATGATTCTATCCTTAAAAACACTAACAACTTGCTTACTAACAACTAGTTAGTAAGCAAATGATGTAGGATTCATGTATTTTCATTTGGTGCGTATCTCATTTTGGAATGAAAATCAAATCCATTTGCAGTTCTTACAGATTTTAGAAATTGAGCTTTAGCTTTACTTGTGTACTCTGCATCAGAATAATAAAATGTCTATTCAATATCTGATACATGTTGTCTTTTCTTTTTGCTGCTGACAGATTGCAGCTTCCTATGGAAGTATTGTGTGTGTCTTTGAGCCAGTTCAGCACCCAGACCAGAAAGACTCGTCAACCGTGAGTAGCCTACAGTACCTTACAGTCATGGACTAGTCATGCATGTATTCAGATCACCCTAGAAAATGAGACCTTTGCTTCCTGGCAGAGTTCTTGACCTTTCAAATAAAGCAGAACATTGTTGTTCATCCAAACCCATCAGAACAGTGGAATACATTGAATGTCAAAAAAAATACATGAATCATGAATGTCACTTTTACTGAAATGATCTATAATGTGTTATTTGTCGTTCTAATGTAGTTTGTATATCAGCAAAGAAAAAACAAACTATTTACAGTCAATAGAATGTTTTTCAACTGATACATTTTTACAATGATTCCTATTCAGTAGTCAGGTCAGTTCTGAAGTCTGAGGTTTGTTATGTCAATGTTAGTGTTCTTTTGTTAGAAAGGTCAGTCACAAGGAATGGAGCATTTTGCACATCTTGAATCTAGCCCGATACCTCTTTCATTGCAATAGTGATTCACATGAGAGCAGCTTCACTGATGGTTTTTATTATGCATTAGTACCTTCTAATATGAAGGACAAAAGGGAATGATTTGTCTCTGGACCCATCTCATTTTTCAAAGTGTAATGGCGTTTTTTTATATTGTCTTTGTTTTTTATGTACAGAAGCTGAACTGCCAATGGCAGAAGAGTGGTCAATTTGTTTTACAGTCTATAGTACGGAACCTGGCCTGGCACCCCACAGGTACTGTTAAACCTTGAGCACTAAATGGAGTATTATATCCTCAAAAGGTGCACTATGTAACTTTATGTAACTTAGTCGTTTGCATCCCCAAGTGGTAGCAAGAGGTAACTGTTTGTTTGTTTGGACTGTGGAGGTGGTGAAGAAAACCTGGTAGCCGCTTCAGTCATCTTTGCTTGCGGTAAATCCAGCTTTCTGTAGCCATAGCCGAGGAGCTAGCCCGCTCACTGCTTGCTAGCTCAGAGCTGTTTGCATTCGGCTTGTATGTTTCATTTCGTCACTTCCTGTGCTCAGAGAAAACTTTCCTGCCAGTGTACCTATCCAACCTAACCGACTCCAGAACTTCTTTGGGGTGAATGGAGCAAATCTACAGTGGTTCAATGAAGGGGGAGGGGCCAGTCTTGTCTGTCGCAGCCCCGTTTGATCAATTAGACTGATAAGGCGCTTGTATTTTTACATTAAAATGTTACAGAATGCAGGTTTAAGATTTTTAGTTTGAATGAAATTGTTGTTGATATTGAAACTAAACATGGGCATATATATATATCCTGTACTTCATGATCTGAGTGAATGTGTTTTTGTGCACCCAGGCAGCCATCTCTTAACAGGCTCTAGTAGCCTCCAGTTGTGGTCTAATGGTAACAGTGTGAAAGATGGCGATGAGGAGGAAGGGAAGCAGGCGGAGATGACCATAGGCAACACTCTCTCTACCTGGAGATGCATCTGGCACAGCAAGTAAGAACTGACATTTACAAGATGTGCACATTATGCTGCCTCCCTCTTGGATTTCAAGGTGCTAAGTGTTTTGTTTTCTTATGTGTCACGATGGGGAACATATTGACTTACATTCCAAAATCTGCAAAAACGAGATGTATTGCAACATTATCATTTATTTGGATGTGTAACACTATTATCGGTGATGTATTGAATAGTGAGTGCTTTAGAAAAAGGATATTCTATTTAGCACGTCTTACTTTGATTTTGATATATTATAACAACTGAAAATACTGATATTAGTTGTAATTCCATGTTTTTTTGTGTCTCTAGAACTGCCTCTCCAGTCAATCTAATGAAGTTCTCTCCTGACGGGGAATTCTTTGCTACTGCTGGACAGGTAGTTTGGCTTTGAGCGGGACTTCCTAAACTTGTATCCCAAACAAGAAATTTACTCTCCCCTTCGGACCTAGGCTAATTGAACCATATTACTGCTCTTGTCACATACTTAAGAGACCCACCAGCCACTTGCCCAAGATGCATTTTGTGTACCAACCCATTGTTTAAGAAAAGTTGTGACAGAAAGATAATGTGACTGGTTTATTTCTAATAATGTGGTAGGCTACCTTACTGTGTTGCTACATGACTTTAATAGAAATACAGCTTCTCATAGTTCCCATTATATTTAGTTACATGCATTCCATCATTCATAATAATTTATAATTTTGTGTTATTTTAACTGTTGTGTAAATAGTTATTTGCACTAGAACACCCCAGCAAAATCATTTTTCAGGGATTTCTTTTCAGCATTTTTGTTTTTTGTGCTGCCTTCATCACATCCCTGTTTGTTTCTCCCCTTCAGGACGACTGCCTAGTAAAGGTGTGGTACAGCACCAGTAAGTGGCAGTCTGGGGTTTCCGGGCTCTTCACACCCCCCGAGTCCACCATCAGAACCCAGGGAGAGCTGGCGTTCTCCTTTGTCTACCTGGCCCATCCCCGCTCCGTCACCGGTTTCTCCTGGAGGAAGACCAGCAAGTACATGCCATGGTATGGACAACTGTAAAGGCTGCATTGGGGGTTTTAAATGTGAAATTCAAGTAATCCATGCAGTGGACCATAATTTTTATTTTCACTTGATGCCACAGTTCGCTTCTGCAGCCATGATTGGGTTAATTCATCAACTAGCTCACATGGGGACCCAAATTGACACGAGTGACAGCAACCTATAAATCTATACTATAGAATTAGAAAGGAATAAGTTTGCCAGGGTAAGACAATAGCCTCTAGTAGGGCTGCATAGTAGTGGCTAAAATGATAATCTAATTTTGGTAGATATTTGTGATCACAAATATTAATCACCAAAATAGTCTCAATTATTTCAGAAACATGTTTATTCCACTTCCACTATCTAAAATTATTAAAGTCTTAAATCGTACAGCCTTTGCCTTTATTCTGTATAAGACCACTGAAACCCTATTGAATCAGAATCAGAAACAGGTTTATTGCCAAATATGTTTACACATATGAGGAATTTGTCTTGGTGATTGGTGCATAACAATAAACATAGAAGAATAAGAACAAAACAAGAATAAAAGCAAGTACTGCAGAGGCAAAGGTCAGGAATACAATATAAAATAGAGAAATTCAATTGTATGTGAAATTGTATGTGAAAATTGTATGTGAAAGATGAGTCATGAGTCGTAAAGCATCGACCTTGGACAACGTGTTATGATATGTGTATGATATAAACAACAGCAGCTGTAAGTGCTTTACAAAGTGATGTAAATACTTGCCTGTGGCCCCTGTTTCTGAAGGCTCAGAGGCTTTATGAAAGGCTATAAAATAGTTTTACAAGCCTTTATACGCTGTGGCATGCTGTATTATTCTTGAATAAAAAATGCATGCCTCAGTAGACAAATCCTAATTTATACAGGCTTGTTTTACTGGATGAAAGTTTTGTCCTACTGCCGTTGCCAAAGGTAGTTTCATTGTTTCTCTTTATACAGCCACTAAGTATATTCTGTGGGTGGGATTGAAATGAAGCGGTTTTATAAGCAGCAAATGTAAAATAGGTTAGACAAACTCCCAGTAGAGCTCCCAGTTGTGTTCAGCATTGTTCATGTCCTTATCTTACCTGTAGTTGTCCTCTGACTCAAAGGATAATATGACGCAATTTACAACAATTTTAGCATGCAGGAAGTTTAATTGGGAAGAGACAGAGAAAAGATTATAATGAAATGATCATTGTAACTCTACCTATCACCTCAGCCAGATGGTAAGGGAAAGTAATGTTGAGGCAACATTCTAGCTGAAATAATCATTTACTGCTATAAATATGGCTTTAGGTGGCATGCTAACTGACCTTGGCTGTCAGTCCTCAAGTGATCCCTGATGTACACTATGTAGAAGATCTTATTACAGTGCAATAATGAAACAACAAGCTCTTTTTATTCCACCTCTGAAGCTTCTGTGTTTATGTCTACCAGTTTATTTTACTACCATCTCGAGCAATTTGCTGTGTAATGTACTGTAGTCTTGGCCTTTTATTGTTTTATTGTACTTCGGCACTCTTATGAATGAGGGTCCTGACCCTCATTACCTTCATTACTGATGAGATCATTACCTTCCAGTGGTCATTACCTTCAACTTTTTTTCTACCTGTTTTCCTTCCTCTGCCCCACCAGTGGTTCAGTGTGTAATGTACTGCTAACCTGCTGCAAGGACAGTGTGTGTCGTCTCTGGGCAGAGACACTGTTGCCAGGCGACAGCCTCCTGTCCGGTCACCATAACAACCATGCCAGTGGTCAAAACAGTGACCCACTCAGATGTGCTGGTGCCAGCAGGAAGAACATTTCCAATGGGAAAACACAGGGGACAACACCACTAGAGGTAAGCTAGAACGTAGCATGGTGATTAAAAGGCACCTTTCGGGAGATTGGAGGTTTTAATACTACTTTGATGTATTTTTCAAGATGAGTGCAGGCAATCTGTTCTTGTTCAATTATATCTTCAATCAGGACATAAGATTGAACTGAAAACAAGGCAACATACATTTTTTAGTAGTAGATTTAGTAGATGCACAAATTTAGTAGCCATGTCATATTTGATTCATGACTTGTCTTAACACACCCTGCTTTGACATAGTGGACATAATGTGATGATAGAGCACTCAGATTGGGACAGGTGAAGACTTTCTGTAATTTTTAAGCACAGCATGGAAAAACCCTGAAGATTGACAAAGTCTAAACCACCTCTGGCAACCTTTCCACAGGCCAGCCAAGAAAACGCAACACGTTAATAATTGGATCAAAATAATTATTTGTAAAGCTGTAGCACAGTAGGCATGTCATCACAATTTTTGGTAACAAGATGCAAAAAGAATCTCATTCATTTTATTTATTGGGGAAAGTAAATGGCACAAATGCTGTGAGCTCCGGCTTGTCCTGTGTTTGGCCCTGGAGTAGATACGACACCACTGTAATTTCACCACCACTAATGTAGCACATTACCGTACTGCAGAGATAAGAGAAAGAGAGTGGGAGACGGCCGATAGAAAAAGCAGAGGAGGCTTAGTGGAGTTAAAAGGGGAAATTAATTGGCTATCATACATGAAGATGGCTTCCCAAGCTTTGTAGGGCTTAAGAGGAACATCAGTGAGGAATATTGGCCTCGTTTCTATAATCTGTGCTACACCTCAAAATTATTACTCTTGGTTTTATTCTTTTGACATTTTTTTTTTCTGTTTTTGCTGATGCTAGTTCAGAATTGTAATGGTTGTGTGGTCAGTTTTGGTTGACCTAGGTTGTTGCTGACAAGTGTAGGCCCTGTTATGCCTCAAACACTATACTTGAATATGGCCATTTACATGGTTGTCTCGCTGGAAGTTACAGAACTCGGGGCACGCTAGATTACAGGAAAAATAGGTATGCAAATTCCTCCGCTATGCCCTGAGGAAAGTCTGTAAGAGAACATGTGTGGAATTATTCATTAAAAATCACAGACTGTGCAGGGTGAACCAGGCACTGTTAACTCTGTCCTGACTCTTTCTTCCTCCAAGACTCGATGGACAATACTGAGTGAGAGCCTTATTTTAAACTCCATTTTCTGTACTGCCTTGAGGGGATAAACAGTACAAGATTTCTTGCAGATTCATTGAACTTTATTAGCCCCAAGTTGCTTGATTAGTGTGCTGTTGTAAAAACCTTTGGGAAAGACAGTGATGTGGGATTTTCACAATATCACTTTGTGTGCCATAGCTTAGAACTTTAACATTTTGCAGAGGTTTTCATTTTGGAAGCGTGCGTGCGTGCGTGCGTGCGTGCGTGCGTGCGTGCGTGTGTTGTGCATGGTTACATGAAAATGCATACTCACATTTTCATATCGAGTCACTTGAGTTCAGTGTAGGTATGATGACCTCTATAATGCTTGGAGAAACTAAAACCTTACAGCTCTTTTGTTATAATAA
>JAXDDX010000002.1:12747500-12752500 GCA_034670405.1 Hoplostethus atlanticus | reverse complement strand
CTCTTCATCACTTCAGTCACTCCTACATCATAGGCCCTAAAAGAGACGGTGCACTTACACACGCATTCCTGGATAGCATTTGTGTACAGAAATGCGTACGTGGAGATCGCGCGGCCGTCAGAGCACCGGGAGGAAAATCCCCAGCTGATTCCAGTTAACACCAGAAAAACAACATTAGACGAGGCGTGTCTGATGTGCCATTGTTTCACACGCAGACAGAGCCGTTCTGAAATATGTCCCTGTGTTGAGTGTAATGGAACAGGCGATAAATCTTTCTCAGATTTGTCAGGCGGCGATCGGTGTACATGAGCCAGACCTGAGGAGGAGATGGAGAGAGAGAGAGAGGGAGAGAGAGAGAGAGAGAGAGGGAGAGAGAGCAGCTGACGATGTGTAAACCTGATTGTAATAGATAGGAGTGGTATTGGAGTTGGGAATGACCGCTCAGCGATAATGAAAATGTATTTGTTTTAATACTTTACAAATACGTCATGACAGCGATATTGTTGAGACGTTGAAAGGAGTTCAAAAAGTTATTTATGGTTTCTCATAAAAATAGCAATTAATGTACATCAATATGTGACAGAATTGCAGTGAATGATGACCCCATTATATGTTGGTGTAAATTACCAATTACCACACAGCATGTACTTCTGCCACAAATGTTAAAAAGTCATTGTGTCATTTACATTATTAATTGGTTCGTTTCCTAGGGTTAGCATTTGAACATGCACTCTCTCTCTCTCTCTCTCTCGCTCTCTCTCTCTTTCTTGCTCTCTCTACCTCTCCACAGCGCCTGGAGGCCTGAAGTGGTGTGCAAATCCATTGGAGAGCTGTCATTGCTGCCTGTGTTCCTGCCTCGCCAATGGCAGGTGGTCTCATGTCCCGCCTGGGGCAAGGAAGTGAGAGAGCGAGAGAGAGAGAGAGAGATAGAGAGAGAGAGAGAGAGAGAGAGAGAGAGAGAGAGAGAGAGAGAGACCATTGAGACATTGCAAAAGGGAAATGGATGCGGTGAGAACATACTTCATGGGTGGCAGACAGTGAACAAATCAAGACATGCTCGCTCTCATTTATGTTTGAATGTGATTCATCCCTCTCCTTTCATCGCCCCGTTCCTCTAAGACGTGAAGGTGATTGACAGGAGGGGAGATGTGTTTTGTTTTACATGACACATACGATAGAAATGGATGTTGCACATCTTTATATTTTGTGTAATGCATGCTGTATTTCCAACCTGAGGCAAACACGGTGTATTACAAAGACGCATGCTATTTCCACCTGCATAAACTTGACATGTATCTTCTGGACTGACAGTGTTATGACTGAATCCAAAATTGATTGCTGTCATTTTTCTTGTGGGTTCCTCACATGACAAGAGTAGTCCTGGTAGTTTTAACGAGCCTGTGTCCCCGCCCATGAGATTACTTTCTCATCTGGATTCCTTGATGAAAAATGTAAACGTCTCCTGGCCCCTGACCTGAGATACAGAGTGTGTTTTTATGGATGCATAAGACTTTTTCCACTTGAAACGGTGACTCATACGTAACACTACATTTTTTTTCTCCTTTTGTCCTCGTTTTCTTTCTGCCATCTTCTCTACTTCCTGCCTTCCTCCCCCTCTCATCCCTCTCTCCCTTGGTGGTAGTGGTGTGTATGGGTTCCATGCAGAGAAACACAAGGCTAATCATACCAGCAGGCTCATCAGTGCAATATCACTCACGCTGCTCACCGCCCGCTCACACACCGCTCCCATAGCGGTCCACTCGTGGAGACGGTAGTGTTTGATGAGGCAGGGTAGAAAGGTATAGACTCCAAACAGATAGGAGCCGGGCTGCTTTACGGTCCCCGGCTCCCCCAGGGGTGGATGATTAGCATGCACCGTGGCTGTTGCTAACTGCTGCTGCAACACTTGAATCATCTCTTTTAACTACTGTTAAAACAGTCAGAAGGGCAAATACAAAACCCCCAGCTCTCTTCTTGCTTTGACTGTTTTTCGGATGTGAGGCGTTTAAATGAAAAGAACAATAAACAGGATTACTATTAAAATAAAACTTTTAGAAAAAAAAAGAAGAGGGTTGCTGTGTGTTTGAGGGCCTTTGTGAAAAACGTTGCCGAACCCTGTAATTAGAACATGAATGTCTGATTTTGAAGCATTTCAGTGCCTAACAGCCTCTTTAAATAGTTTGTTTTTTTATTTCAGTTTTCAACCAAACGACAAATTAATTCAAGGCACATCAAGAGCGGCTGTTTATGATGCAAATGATTCGGGTGGAAAGTTGCTGATTGGCACAAAAAGCCCTTAGGCAACAGCATCCATTTGAGAGGTGGTGAAAGGCCTCTCTCTATCTGATAGATCTCTCTCTATCTCTATGCTAAAACATCTCAGTGGAGGCCAGGCCTGCTTGGCCTCTCTGTCAGCAAATGTCACTGCTAATTATGACAGGCTTCTTGTTCCCTAACAAGTCAACATTGGCGCTGTTAGGTCTCCGTTTGACTGGGTCCCTCAGATGAATCGGCCTCCAACGACCCCAGTGCTCCTAGGAGGTGCTGTATGAAGGTAATTGCTCCAATATCCTGAGCTGCAGGGATACATAGTGCTGACAAGTTGGTATTAGTCAAACAGGGCTGTTCAGACGGCTGCTCTATGCAATACTGGCCAGGAGGTGTGGGGTAATACTGACTGATGGGGAGATGTGTAATACTGATACTGATCACACTGGGATATACAGGGTCCATAAAGTCAATATTGCTTTAGGCTACATGGTACAGTGCCTTACTTTACTTTGGTAGTGAATCTTGTTCAAACTACTGGAACAATCAGCTATCCAAAATACATTGGAATACCAGGAATACCAGACCAAATCCTGCTGAAAATTTGAAGCATTTGAACATATATTCTCTACTGCTCCATTCACTCCATTTTGCTGTCATGAAGCTTAAAAAAAGCAAATAAGTATAGCTTATCGAATCGAATCATTGTAATTAAGGTGTCACATAGCAAAAATGTAAAGCCTGTGATTAAATCAAAATGGCAGCCACACTAGTCCCGCCATCTGTGTGTTAGGAGGTGCTGATCGGCTCGGAGCACAGCCCTGCCTTTGATTGCACTTTGGGTTTTTCTGGAAGCCAGCGTGATTGATGTTACTGTTGGGGAGACTGGGAGTGAGCTCACATCTCCCTGGTTCATATCACTGGACAGGGCGCTGAATGATGACATCATATTTCATAAAGAACTGAGAAGAAAATTGATGACATCACAACGCAGGTGTGGACAGTGATGGGTGTAGCTCTCCGAAAAGTAGGGCCGTAACTCACGGCAATAGGACAGCAAACGTGTATAAATGTGTGTATGTGTGTGTGTGCGCATGTGTGTGTGTGTGTTTGGGAGATAAATTGTTTGATACTTTATCACAACATCTCCATTATTCCAAACTGAGTGTTAACACCATGCGGGGGAAAGCACCTCAGAATTCCACCCCATAATTTCCAGAGGCAGCATTTCCACGTATCTGCGTCTACGTTCATGCATGTGTGCCCTTTTATTTCTGTGTGTGTGTGTGTCTGTGTGCGTGTGTGTCTGTGTGTGTGTGTGTGTGTGTGTGTGTGTGTGTGTCTGTGTGTGTCTGTGTGCGTGCGTGCAGCTGGCACAGGATTGGATGCAAGTTCAGCCCCCGGGCCTCTGATGCGTTTCCTCATTCCTCACATTAAAAATGACAAATTAGGAACATGAGAAGGAAACGGCCTATCTCGGTCACTGAGTGATATCTGGAGAGGGAGGATTACCGTGGCGTCGCAGGGATGTGAAACATTCTCACATTCATACAGACAGCCGGGGATGCATGACTGACGCAATGGGGCCAAGCTCCACCAATAACTACACATCAAATTATGCTATTTTGTCAGAGGTTGATGTTTGTAATAACATTTCTTTGGGAATAAAAATGCAGTGTATATGAAAATGGATCATCTGAAGTTGGCAGCATGCTTGCATACGCGATGTGCATAGCTACCACTGCTTCAGAGAGATACCGAAGGCCACATCTCGCTGTCAATAGCCTGTCAGTGAAACTCCCTTTGCCAATTGTCTTCCTCATTATCAGGTATTCCTGTTGGGAGGAAATGATCTTAATGTGATCAGCACCGTGAGCCCTCTTGTAAGCTCCGATCTCAGCTCATCCCTTTATGAGCGGCGTTACAAACGGCTCGATCAGAAAACTTTTTCCATAATAGCGGTGAGAATTAGCAGGCTGCGCGTACGCTAATGCTATTGTGCCCTCATCAATGATGTATAGCTGAGCTCTTCAATGGTGGCCCTTTTCCACAGAGCAACACTCGCCCGGGGGGGGCGAACGAGAGAGGAAAAAAGAGAGAGAGAAGGAGAGACGGTACAGTTTGAAAAGAGAATCAACTGGTATTAATAAGAGATTAATGTTTTTTGGCTTCAACTGACAGAAAAGCTATTATTTCAGCTCCTTTTCTTTGAACAGGTCCAGCTATTAGCTTTGTGCCGGGCGTATGAATCTATATTTCCTTTCTACGTAAGAGTCATAAAGGGACAGTGGAACATCAATTTCTTCCTGCGACTTCAAAGAGAGACGTGAGGCCCCATAGAAGCAGATGACTGCTGCGTTGCACACTGTAGCCAGGGATATCAAAGGCTTTTTTACATTCATTGCTATAATGAAAGAGCAGAGAGAGTACAAAAGAGGACTCGATAGTTGCCCACCCTCTCTCCTCCCAGCTTTTTTGGCCATGATTGTATGTAAGTATTACTCAGGAGTTGAGGATAGCCTCTCCAAATTGAGGCCCTTATTGCAGAAGCCCGCCGAAGCACCATTCACATTAGGGAAGGGACAATGTGCTCATAATATCTATATCAGCGGTGTCCTGTCTTAATTCACTTTTATTACATCCATTCATAATGCTCTCATAATGATGAGATGGATCCCAGCCAGGGGATTTTCACAGTGTCACCTTTATTATCGCACACTGTGATTTGTCAT
>JAXDDX010000002.1:12635000-12742500 GCA_034670405.1 Hoplostethus atlanticus | reverse complement strand
CACTAAACACACTATAAATAAGAATATTACAGTGGATTTTTCTTTAGGGATTTCCCACCTGAATTCGACCTGCTGCGCTCATTTTCTAAGATCTCATAAATTCTCGCTTTGAATTGTTTAATTTGTCTGATTTAGGGCGACGACCGTCAGCTCCTCTGGTGCCCTCGAACTTGGATTTGTCCCCGGGTTTAGTCAGCCATCCCGCCTGCTCTCCACTGCGGGGCGTCTGGGCGCTGGAGCGGCGCCTCGAGCCCCCTCAGTCTGCTCCCCGCAACAGGCTGTCCTGCCAGAGCCGCCCGGAGCCAGGCCATCTTCTCAGCAGTACACCATCAGTAGCCTGTAAAGCTTCACCATCCTCCGCCTCTCTGTCCTGAGCCTACATGATAGATATGGCCTTTCTGACACACTGAGTAGTTGTCGAGTTACTACAAATTAAAGATAAAATATGAAAAATAATTAATTTTGAATTTGAATTGAAAAAAATATTATTGAATATTTTATATATTGTTGCTTTTAATTCTTACCAGCCAAATTAATGTCCTGCCTATAGGCTATTACCTCAATCGATACTACATGGCTTTAACAACACACTTCCCCCCCATGCCAATGAAGCACATTTGAATTGAATTAAATTGAACCGAGAGAGAGAGAGAGTAACTCGAGTCCTGGTCTCCCTTGGTCCGCTGTGTCCGTTTGCAGTGTAATTAAATAGCGCACTTATCGGTCTGATCTGACAGTAGTGTATCTAACCGGTCCCTGTCCTGTGCACCTCATCCCCCCGTCCCCTTCCAGCTCTACCTCCTCGTAATTGAATTAGCTCGTTTTAGGCGGAGGAGGGGCTTGGCTTTGTTCGAGTGACGCCCATTCAAATCATTTCAAACCAATGGGACTATCCCCCGCTCCGCCGTAACCAAACCCACTCTCTCAGTCGGCGTCTGGAGCTGCCTGCCTTTGCCCTCACCTTTCTGCGTGTCCCGTCGTTCAATCCCAAGCATCAGAAAGAGGGGGAAGAATACGCTACGCACATGGGACAGCGTTTGTTTTTTTTCTTTCTCCGCATCGCATGATGGCTTATATATGAGGAGGATACTCTGGGATGCAGGCATTTGGGTCCGTGGTAATAAACAAGCGTCTCCTCTGAGAGAAACGCATGAGAAAACACAAGGCTGTCCGTCCTCGCTCCGACACTGAGAAGGAGTCCTCGCCGCCTCGGCCGTGACACCTCCAATACATCGCTGAGAAGGGATAGCAGTCTTTTTCCCCCCCCGGAGGAACAGAAAGACAACGTCTCCAAAGAGCCGACCTTACCATTCCCCCTGCCAGGGACTGACTGTCTGTATGGCTTTAAAAAGTTGCCCGGAGAACATGGACATCTGACGTGCGCCACACGGCGTCATTGGACACATTTAGGCTCTCCTTCTTTCTCCACCACGTCTTGGACTGACTGATCCCTGCGCTATTGGTTTGGAGCAAGAAGTATTCAGCAGTTTGTTGCCGTTTGCCCTGACATAGGCTACAAGCAGTAGCTCCCCATATAAGGGGTTATTCTAACAGATTATAGCAGAAAGACGTCTTTGCCGGTGGTGTTCTGCATTTGTGTTGATCTCCCTGTTTGTGCATTAGTGGGAGAAATATTTAGTCAGCGCGTCTCGGAGCTGTCAGCTGACGGCCCGCATTAAATATATGATTCATCTGGATCCTCGACCCGAGCCAGAGAGCAGATACACCGACGCGTTGGTTTTGCAACTTTAAATTTCTGTCAATCTAAACAAGTGTCATCTCCAGTGCCCCGCTGAATGGTCACTATCGCGCTATCCCTTCGCACCTTCTATGTGGTGTGCATTTGTATTTTTTTTAGCGTTCAGAAACTGCACCAGAAACACACGGCCACATGTGAATGAGACACATCATCTGTCCCAGTTGAAGTGTCCCCAAAGCTGACTGACTGTCTGACCGAATTTGAAGAGGAATACGTGCCGAAGTTTTGCTGTAGTGATGCTGCAAGTGGAAATGGTCCTCTTCGTCTGCCTGGTGCTGTGGATGTGTGTATTTAGCCAGGAGCCCAGCTCCAAAGTGGTGGCCGACCGCTACGCCGTCTTCTGGAACCGGACCAACCCGAGGTAAGTGCCTCTGAGACCGGGCAGGCTTACCGCGGAGAGTCGGCGATGTTTCGGCTATTCACATCTGCATGAACCTTGGGGAAGGCATGTTTGCTGGACCAAATCGGTGTTTATTCTCCGCAGTAAGGGCAGAATGCCAGTAGCTGTAGGTAGCCTATCGCTAAGGATGGGAACAGAAGGGTTACTACGCGGTCTTTTCATTTCTACGCACATGACTGCTCAGAAACGGCGCATCCCCCGGGAAAACAGATTAAAAATCGCGCGTAATAAGCCCTAGCCATATTACTTTATCGCCCAGTGCTTTATATCCTGTAGCCACGCCGTACCTTCTATTAGAACCAAGCAGGTAAATAAATACACTATGAACTATTCAGCTTTAGGTGAACGGGCTGGGTTGTAACATAAAGCTGGATCATTATCTCTAAATGGTGACCTGGGCCCAGGCTTAATATTTGGACTGCCCCATAGGACCCATTAATACCAGTTGTGTTAATTAACACGTATTAATTAACACGGGTCTGCACCAGGACAGTTTGGCCAGGTCCATATAATGAAAAGTAGCAAGGCCAACTGTATGTAGCTAAACTCTGACTTGACTTATCCCCTACAGACTGCAGGCTAACCTAGTGCCTTCATTTGGAAAAATAAGTTGTTATAACGGATAGTGCTGTATGTACACACACCTTCGAGCTGTCTATAACGTCTTTGGCTTTCACACTGTCAGAGGTTGAGAAGGAGAGCGCACGTCTTTCTGTGTATAGATTAGGTGCGTTTTGCTTCCCTTAAAAACTACTGAAACTAAATGAAGCCAATGCGTTTATTAAATTATCAATCAATATTAAACGAAAGGAGGTTCCCGTACGAAAATGACCTTTAGTAATCCTACAGATCCTTTAGAAGGATATCATACAGCCATCTCAGCAAAAAGAAGTCCCTCCAGGAATATTGTAGGGATATTATACCATGGGAGATAAAGTCACTATAAAGTCAGTATTGAGTAACACAGACACTGTAAGGCACTACAGGAATATTATGATTTTTCGTTAGGGTTTCTGCCCTTGTAAGAGTTGTACTTGTTTTTTAATTTATTAATCCTGTAAATTATTCTTTAATCATATTTTTCTCTAAATAAATGTTTATAAAATTCACTTCATCACGGTTCCATTTCCTAAGCAGCATTTGTAACTGAAGCCTACATTTTTTTCTGTAATTGCTCAGCATTTAAACGGCAGTATTTCAGTATTGTTGACCTCAGCCTGATTGGAAGCATTATTCTAAATGTAATATAACTCATATCCATGAAGTTTGGACGAAACTTTGGCAGATCTTTTATGGGACAAATTATCATTTTGTTTGTCACTTTCAGCCTAAAGAGTGCAAAGCAGTCCAGCAACATGTACATGCCCCGTTTACTTCTAGATGGCCGTGCAGTATGGCAACCATGAACTTGCCCGTTCAGCACTTCTAAAAACCTCAACACTGTGTAACATAATGTAGCTTAATGTGAAAGCTTTTTTTTGCAATCAATCTTCAATTTTAAAATTGATTACGTTTCTCACAATGAAAATCTATAATCTGTTGTTTATATTATTTAGATATTTGAAGGCAATTAGTTGATTGGTTGTTCATTCATAACTGTAAATCGACACAATGTCCTGTACTAACCTTGAAAATGGTTTTTTTTTGTGTCTTATTTGAATATTGTCAAATATTGTTGCTTAGTACTAAAAGTATACACTATTCATTGTTCAATAGTAAAACAAGTGTGTGTGTGTGTGTGTGTGTGTGTGTGTGTGTGTGTGTGTGAGAGAGTGTGTATCTATGTATGCTTAGTATAGCATCAAAATAACACTTAATAACCAGCAAAAATATGAATGAGGTGAGAATTTGATGTGTTGGTTGTCTCAGATGGGGCCAGACTAGCCAAAGTGAAGTTAAAAGTTTCTCAAGTTGCTGCAGAGCCTTGACTTGCCTTCTCTGCCGGGAAAACCTCCAGTCAACCCTAGTGTACAGTGTACAGTGTACATGTTCATTAGACAGCATTTCCCATATAAAACTCCCTTATGGAGGTAGACAGTACAGCATTGTCCCCAGACTTATTAAGTCTAAATATTACTGGTGGAGTTTACAGTGATCTTTCACTCAACTGCCAACAGCACTTAGTATGTGTTGAATAAAATCCTCAGCTTACTCTCCAAGTGCACACAAAGCCATTAATCGTACACGCTGACTTGTTGCACAACTATTTATATTCAGTTTGAAGTTTGTGAAAACAAGATTTATTGCTTGAAGCAATTAGTGGTCAGGGGTACAAACGGAGGGCTGACTGTAGGCACTTTCCTAAACTCGGGTCTAGTCTAGCGGGGTGCGTAGATTCTCGGCCTGATATACCGTAGACCATGACTGTTGTGGTCTAGGTCTCCACTCGGGCTGTTTATTTATGGGCCGCTTTGTTCAATAGAAGCAAACACAAATTTAAACTTAATCTTGATGTGTTCTGTTGATAGACACACTTTCATTTGACTGTGCATTTCTTTTTCCACCCAAAAAAGTTTTGACTTGACTGGCCTTTCAGTTGACTTGATTCCTTCCAGATGTGCTGACAAGTTTTCTCTGAAGAAAGAAAAAATGCAGTTACAAAAAAATAAAGTAAATCTACTGTTAATCTCAGAACTGAGACACTGAAATTGAAGGAGCGAGGAAAACAAGAACTTTTGTGATCCGCTAGGCTGCGTGCATGTTGTGCTTTGTATTCTCTTCAGGTCCCCGGTAAAATTTGAGAAATAGATAGCTTCCTGAGCCTCATCTGTTTCTGAAGCCGTGACTCGCCCGAGGAAAGGAAACAGGTTTTCACAGAGGCTCTAATGCCGCTAACACCAGTCACTCCGTTCTACTTACTCTAATAGAGTTTGTTTGACTCTCACCCCTGCGGGGCAGAGGCAGGAAGCCAGAAAGGTAACATCACGGCAGAGAGGAGAAACAGAGAGGGAGAGATAGCAAACTTGCTCTCACTGATGACTCAGTTAATAAATATTGAGTCCCTTTCTCCACGCATTACTCCGGATAGACGGCGTGGTTACCTTTCTATCGAGGCTCCCAAGTCACAAAGAAGCTGCGGCAGCTCTGGGGTTTTTTTCTCAGCGTAAAACGTCCCATGAACAGAAGTACAGCAGAACATCTGTGTTCCAAAATAAGATATCCACTACTAAAAAAGTAATACTCCCTCTTACAAAATGTTTCATAGCACAAAATTAAATCAAATTCTGGCGAGTTTAACACTTCTCCAACACTTTTAACAGCTTGGATTGTCAATAAGTTGGAGACATTGAACCTTGGATAAACCTTTTCTCCAAAATGAACTCTTTGTCCACAAAAATGCTTTTCTTCCCGTTCAAATATCTTGAAAACAGATTTCTGGTGCTTGGATCCCAACAGTGATGGATAGATTACAGTGGAATTTCATAATGTTATAATATTCCCCCCACGAATGTGAGATAGCAGCGCTATTGTTGTTTCTGCAGGGTGTTTGTGTTGTTGGTGGGGGGTTAGGGGATTTCCGCGCTGTTTTGTTGGTTTTAGTCCGTATCCCATGTCTTCCTCATGAGACCAGAAAAATGTTAAGTACTTAATTGTTCTGGTGAGCACCTAACGCTCTTATTTGTGGTAAAAAAAAAAATCCCACAACACGATTTAGCTTTTCTCAGAGCTTTTCTGGCAGCAACCCTAATCTACACGTAGCACAATTTGGCCATCGAAAACTTTGCGCAGTACTAATTTAAAAGATGTGCAAGAAATCCTGAAGGGTTTATCTGTCCTTACGAAATTCACCCAGCTTGAAATAACTCTCTGTCTTTGCTTGTGAGTATTTGTTGGAGTGAGGGGACAGACAGTGTCTCTAATGATGTCTCATCTGTAACGCCGAAGAGACGGTCCTTCCCTTCTTTTCTCCCCCTCTGCCCTCTCTTCTTCCCCATGTTCCCTTTTGCCTTTCTCCCCTGTTGTCTTGTAGCGCTCTCGCCTCTCTCTCTCTCTCTCCCTCCCTCCCTCTCTGTCTCTCTCTCTCTCTCCTCGCCGGGCACAGAAAATGAATGAATACAATTAGATATTTCAGGAGTCCCTCCATGGCTGATTGTGGAGAAAGACACACAGAGGTCAGGCACACTCTGAGAGGAGCGCAGGGAGAGGTCACACACACTCACCGAGGAATAACGAAGCGGAAAGTTGGCCCCGAGAATGACAAACTAGTAACTAGAAATCTCCTTGAAGTGGAGGGGTGTTATTAACATAAACAGTTTGATGCGGTTCTGGTCATGAAAATTGCTGAAGGTGACTTGAATTTTGCTGCATTATACCTCAACGTGGCTGATAAGAAACGGCCATGGGGATCTACCTCACCGATTCTCTCTCTCCTGTGCTGCCTGTTGTGCTTTGTTCGACTGTAACTGTACATGTTTTTTTGGGTATTGTTGTGTCATTGTTATCCAAGACTAGCTTTCCTTTGTTGGAGTCCTGTCTGGCTGTCCTTTGTCTGTGCTTGTCTTTTTTCTGTGTGTGTGTGTGTGTGGGTGTGTGGGTGTGTGTGTGCGCGCAGCCGCTATGTGAGGAATGATCCGCGAGGCCATACAGAGCTTGTTTCGTCTCCTGCAGAAACCAGAATAATTACACCTTTCTCCGCTGGACCTCTCATTACCTGTCACTGACCAGCAGGACATGAAAAACTGTCTTGTCACTCTCTGTGTTTGGTGTGTGTGTGTGTGTGTGTGTTTGTGTGTGTGTGCATGCATGCTGACTGTGCACTAACATACACACAAAGGTGGAAGGCTAGGCCGTCCACCCGAGGGGGTTTGCTCACCCACAACTGTCTGTCGGCGTGGCGATAGACTCTAATATTAAATTGTTTTTATATTGAACATGCTGCAAAAGGTTTCAGCTTTAATATGGTAGTGAAAATATATATTTTTTTAAGTCAATTTCATATCCAATTCGATGGCTAATTTGAGTAGTTTTTGACCCCGGTGCTACTCCACTGCATACCATTCTCTCCTCTCCTCAGACGTCCTTATCTTTTTTTACTCTGACTTGCTTGGAGCTGTGCTTTACTCTCTCTCTCTCTCTTTCTCTCTCTCTCTCTCTCTCTCTCTCTCCATTGCACAAGCTCTCTTTTTCTCCTTCTCCCTCTCCCTGTCTGAGGCCTGATTAGTTCTCGTTAATGACCCCCTTGCTCCGCCGTTCTTTTTGTTTTGCCCGTGGCGCTGGGCGAGAGCAACATTCACCATCCGAGAGGTACAGGGAATGAGAGAGCTGGGCGGGGGGGGGGGGACACAAACAGAGCCGGGACAGAGGAAACTAAACTCGGGATCTGACAGAAAAACCTGGGAATTGTAATGATGATTGTTGTGCGATGAGACTGTGTAATACATTTATTAGGTTTAAATGGCACTCAGTGTTTTTTCCCTCACCAAACCTGTAAATGCACTCGCCATTTAAATGAGATTTTTTTTCCATTAACTAGAAAATGGGCCCAGCAGGCAGTAGTCAATGCTTAGTCAATGTGCTTTGGCAGAGCAGCTGTTCTCCAGTGTGTGCGGTGGAAGAGGGGGAGCACTCTTGGCCGTGACAGTTTTGGAGGTGCAGCGCGTCGGACAGAGGCAGCCCTGTCACCGGGGCTCGCGTGGGATATATTAATCCTGCTACAAATAAAGCCAGACTACAGTTGGATGGGAAAAGGCTGCTTAACTGCAATTATTTGCTTATATGTGTTATATTATTTTATTTTATTTTTTTACAAAATTTGTAGCCAGTGAATTTGTGGCTGTAAATTAATACATTTAAAATTTTCCTGTTTTTTGAAATTTGCCACTGTGCTTATTTTTTTGAACAATTCATATTGTGCTTCCATGACCTTGCTTTTTGGTAATTCATTTACCTGGACATCAGAAAAGGTTGTTTGTTTATGATTAGATAAATATTACCCAGCTTTTAAGGTTAAGGTGTTAAATGGAGTCTTAAAAATAGTATTTTCTATAACGCGGCTTACGTTGTCCGCCAAAAAAGACGAACGAGATCTCTTTTATTATACAGATAAATGGCACATATTGAATGGCAGCTTCATTTCAATTGCACATGTTTTCCTGCCTTGCCTGGGGAACCGGATTTCAACGTCCAGGTTTTTGTTTTCAGAGTAATCACCCCAAGGTCAGATGGAGTGCCGAAACGCCGCTATCAGCTGAGTGATCTGTCTTTCAGCCCTAGTCTAACCCCTGGCTTTCGGAGGAACGCTTCATATAGTTTTACTTGAAAACAATAAAGTATTAACCAGTATATGCAACCCACACACATGTGCAAAGCTGCAAAGGACTTTTGTAATGTTCTACCGCGACGCCGATAAAAATAACGTTAATGTTTTTTTAGTCGGTTGCCTTTCAAGACGCATGTGTTTGTTTATCCAGGGACTAATATTTTCTGTATCCCTGGTCTCAGTGTCTCAGTTTCATTCTGCAGCTTGAGCTTGTGGAAAGTTTTTTTTTTCCCGTACTATTTTGTTTTCCCCCCAAAAGTTACTTTGTGCTGTCCAAGAGCTGGCGTGAGAACAGATCTTACTGTCCGAGCTTGTATCTTTTACCGTGAAGAACGCAGCCACAGATCTTACTGCAGATCTTTGTTAATGAGAGCACGGCTTTTTTTTTTTTTTTTTTTTTCCAGAAAGAAAAGTAACAGTACATTTTTTGTTGTGGAGTTAACTCAACTCCGTATCCCACTAAAATGAAACGTAACGGCATAGTGGAAGCTTTAATTCCAACACCCAGGAAAGGAGTGATTAACAGGGACACGAGGACTGTTGCAGGTCCTCTACGGGTCGAGACACCTAGTCCAGGAATCTCTCTATCGTCTGTTATAGGTCTTTTGTTCGTAGCTGAAAATGGCGCTTCCATACACTTCTACAGCTCTTCTGCTCTCCTCTGTAAGATGGAGGCTTAGAAGCAGCTGTTACTGTAGTAACGCTTGGTTGATCTATCACCCCTGACCGGAAAGGGGCGCTACTAAGCGAAGTCTGATAGCCTGCTATGGCCTCTGCTCTCAGCCCGAGCATTTCAGGTGTACAGCCGAAGTGCAAGCTACATGCATTTTTCTTGATTTAAACCAGTTCCTTCTGCTTTGGTTGATTTGACCTTGTTAAACTCATTTACTATCAAAGTCATGCTGCATTTACAGGAACTGCATTAGCATGTAGAGGCCAGAACGGCTGATAGGTTTTGAATTTTTTTTTTTCTCTTTCTGTCACCATTTGCTTTTAAACTGGAAAATGTGACGGGAACGATTGAGACCGTTCGTTTTTTTTTTTTGCCAGACACATTTTCCACAGATAATTCCTTTCATGGTAGGCTGGCTTCGGACCTCTCACTGCCGTTTTCCTTATTTAACTTAGGGGGCTGTGGGGGAGTGACTGGATGTTTTTCTAGCTGGGCGGCAGTGTGGAGAATAGATCCCAGAAGAGAACACATCTCCAACTCTTGAATAAAGACCTAATTGACGGGTTGTAGCCAGTTGTAAATGACTCATGAGGTAATTCGTCTCTACAGACAGACTTAGAAACACAGGGAGAGCAATGTTGTGGGACTTTATAGTTGTGTGGTCTACCCCCCCCTTTGGAACTGACACAGTCTGGCGCATTTATTCCCAAACTTCCAAATCGCCAAATTGAAACGGTGAAGTCGTAAAAGCGCCGCCTCCGAGCCAAACACGGTATTATCGCCTCCTTTACCTGCACGTTGTGAGAATCCTTGGAACGCGTCCACAGATTCTCACATTTTCATCTGGCTTTGTCGCTCGTCTGCGTTGGCCCACTGCACTGAAATGAAAATGGCGCTGGCGTTTGGGTGAAAGGGACTAATTGACACCCTGGCCTTGTTTTCATTATGGAAAGTTCATATTAAAGTTCCCTCCGGCGCAACAATATTCCACTGAGCACAAATGTAAACAAACAAACAAGCGAGACAATGGCGCTTTCACTCTGTCTAGTCTACCGTTGTCTGCCAATAATAAGCTAGCTGCATTAGCCTGTTTGGATTGACAGTACAGAAAAACACTAGCAGCCAATCTCCCCCCCCTCTCTCAAACGCCGAGCCATGAGACTGAAAGGCGGACATTGTTCTGCTCTCTCTGTCCACTCTGCATAGCCAGGGCTGAAAGTATGCATGCGCTTAAAACGGAGGGAGAAAAGAAGGGAGGGCAAAGGAGAGGAGAGAAGGAGAATGGTGTGAATGGCGAGAGGGGAGAGGGAGGGCGCGCAGCTGAAGTTGTAGCGTGGTCTCGGGACAGAAAAAGGGAGGAGAGGAGGAGTATAAATGTGGGAGCCAGACACGAGGGGGAAAGGCTCGTAGTAGCCGGGGTGACAGAGAGAGAGAGAGTGTGTGTGGAAAGAGGAGGTGGCGTTTTCCTTTACTTCCAACCACCCTTATCCCTTCTCTCTCATCCCTGTCTCCCCTCCGCACCATCACCATCTCCACCCACCCCTCACTGTCCGTCCTTGCCAAGGTTCAAAGATGCATGCGGCTTACTGGCTAGCTGTCTGTCTGTCTGTCTGTCTGGTGGTGGTGCTGCTGGTGGCTGGTGGTGGTGGTTCTCAGGGGGACAGGCTTGGTCCTCACCCAGAGGAGGTGTCGTCTTTTGCGGGCCTGGGATCTGTGACACCGGGGCTATTTTTTCTACAGAGACAGGATTAAGCCTGCTCAGGTTTAGACCCCTGCTTTGTTTCCCCTGACACAGAGGACTCCCACACAGAGGGCTGTGTTGCTGGTGTTTACTTGGGGGATGGTGCTCTGGTTCATCCTGGCCCTAGCTACTGTGACACATCGCCTCGTCTTTGAAAAGTGCATTTTCCTGTGCAGTACGTGCGCTACAGTCAGAATGCCTCAGTGTGTGTAATGCAGCAGTATAACATGTGGAGGGCCTCATTGTAAAAAACCTGTATATCCGTGCATCCATGCATCATTGTAATTCAAATGGTGGATATCTCAGTTTAAAAGTCTTATTTGTCTTTCTAAGCTGCTGGTTGTCTCAATGTGAAGCCTTGGCATCTCAGAGGCCCAAGTGGGGATTTTGAGCAAAAATGAACTGACAAATTAAAATACATTTTTAGATTAAAGGCATCTCAATTCAGACTTTATTAGATCAGCAAAATGGCAAAGTTGTAAACTGTACTTCAACGACGTACTTTGGTAGGAAAAACTACTTTCAGATTTACTCTTCTGGCTCCCGAGCCTCTTATTGGGCAACTGGTGCGTGTCTTAGATCATTGCTCCAAGAAGAATCTGGACTCGAGCAAGACACTAAATCATGTTTAAAAATGTATAACACATAACTGAATCTGATTTCTTCAGTTCTTCGGTCTGCTGTGGGTTTGATGTGGAGATGAAGCGAGTTGAGATCAGTGTGTGAGCGTGCGTTTTTGTGTTTGTGGGTATCCATGTGAATGTGTTTACGTGTGTTTGCAGGCAACTCACGCACATCCACACGCGTGTGATTACGCCTGCCTACGCGTGAGTGTGTGTGTGTGTGTGTGTGTGTGTGGTTATCCTGAGCCGACCCCTGCTCCGAGGCCCTCTTTAATGAAGCTGCAGAAACACACACCCTTTACTATAGCAGAGCACAGCACTATTCTTGACCCAATTCTCTGAGAGCTGCTCCTCTGAGAGCTGCTTGATAGTTTTCCCATTTTGTGAAGTTGCATTGTGTGTGTGTGTGTGTGTGTGTGTGCAGGTGTCTGTGTTTATGTGTGATATTGGTATTCTTGTGTGATTCTGAAATTGTGCTAAGTGCGTTTTTCCCCCTGAAGGGAAAACGATTGATCCCCGGAATGTGTGATAAATCCCATCTTCACCCTCTCCTCTCATCCGAGCCCGGCTTTGACTGGTCTGGTTTACCCTGAACATTATCCCATATAGCCAAATATGACACGACAAAGAACATAGGACGGACGGACACACACACACACACACATACACGGGCAGATCAAAACTCACACACACACACACACACACTGCTCTTTTCTGGCAGTTCATTATTTCTTTAGCGAGGCTCAAGTTGCAGGAGATGTGGTATTTATTCTGCTTGTTTATTTTCTTCCTCTAAATCAGCGAGCAGCAAGCCTTGGAGTGCAGCAGCCTTTGAACCGCGGCCTATCCCATGACTGCAGCTCGGGGTATTAACCCAGAGCCACTGAGAGGCTTAAAAAGCCATCAGCTCATTGTCCGGAGACACAAAACCCCCTTCCTCTGAAATCCCCCCATCCTTCTCTTCTCTTTTTCCTCCTTCCCTCCTTTCATAAGAATGCCCTGGGCCGGCCTCTGCTGGCATTCATATTAATCAGTTTTAAGGGTCTAATGAGATAAGTGAGACTTAAGGGGAGTCCCCAAAGTGGCCTAAGCCCTCTGGATAAACAGAGGTGATGAGCGCTACCCACGGCTACTTCCTCAGGGGTGTATGTTTGTACCTTTTAAATGTCACTTTTCACTTTTTTTTTCGCTGTCAGGGTTTCAAAGTGAAGAATCGTTATTGTAGAGAGAATCATTGCCTTTCCACACATATGCGGTGACGTTTTTTTGACTTTGGTTCTGGGGTTGTTGAGGGTGGAGAAGGTATATCTGTGCGTTTGATAAACAACAAGTCTTTTGCCCATAACTACCTCCTTTGTCCTAATCCCCCCCATCCCACCACGTATCCATGGAATATAGGCCAGTTGGTTGCCTCCCGCTCTTTGGTCCCCCTCCCCTCTCTCTCTCTCTCTCTCTCTCTTTCTCTCTCTCCCTCTCTATCTCTATCTCTCTCTCTCTCTCTCTCTCTCTGCCTCAGGGATTAGATTTTTAACTGTACTGTAATAAGTCCTAGGCTTTGGGGGTCCTGCTGAGGTGACCCAGCATGCCCACTGCCAGCTTTAGGCTCAGTCTTGTGGCTGCAGCATTTGACTGACAGTTGCCTAATACACTCAGTCTCTCTCTCTCTTTCCTCCTCTTCCTCTTTCCTTCTGTCTGTTTCTGTCGTTCTCTTTGTGTCGTTGCATGTGTTTGTTTTGTCTGTAATTCCATAATGTCTGTTTGCCTTCGGAGTATTTTTGAAAAAGTGGCCCAGCCTAACCTCCCCACCTCTGCTACCTCAGCCCTCAAGTCCAAGACAAGCCATGTGAGCGCCGAAAAACATGGCGGCCAAACCAAGAAAAATAAAATGTGGCACCAGCCAGACACAAAGAGGCAGCGCTGGCGGCCATGTTTGAATCAGTGTTTGGTTTTGTTAGGCTTTAGGAATTTCAAACTGTTAAAAAATAGCGTTAACTACAGAGTGGTGATTAAAGCTACTCTGTGAGGATAACCTTCTCAGACAAGTTAAATTATCTGTAATTAATCAGTAATAATCTGCCCATACTCCACCAGGTGTAGATGTTAGGGGCAATAAGGGCAATAATCAAGATAGACATGAAAGAATGTTAGTTTGATTAAAGAAAATACATTTGAAATGTTCATTTATTTGATTTAAATGTATGCAGCTGGGCCTGCTCTATTTTTACCATGCCAATAAAAAAACCTCACATTCTTGCTTCAGAGCAGACATAATACAATACGGTTTTCCTGCAGGTTTGGGATTTAGTGTTACACAGTCTTGTTATATATAAATATATAAAATATACAGTAGGCCTACTGGAGTAGTTGTGAGGTGGGCGACTCCTCAGAGAGTTCAGTTTCACCTGCTGTTCTGTTCCTCAGGGCCGTAGGTCTCCGCGACCGGAGACATTCCAGCCAGGATTAGACGGAGCATGGCAAACGGAAGCCCAAATAAGAGGCTCGCAGGAGGTTTCTCTTCCAGGAACAGAATAATGTTTTGCATGGCTATTGGGCAGTTATATACCGTTGACATTTTTAAAGTTTAAAAGTAGGACAGACGTTATGTGCAATTTTTTTTTTTTATAAATTCCTATGATAATATCATTGGGGATCCAATCTAAAATGTTAAAATGTGAAAAAAGTTTAAGATTTTAAAATAATGTATTTAATGCAACTGAAATTATTTATATTTATTTAAATACAACTACAATATAATACATTGTAAATTATTACATTTAACAAATAAAACTGACAAAATTGTTCATATATTTAAAATTGAATTAGCGTATGTTAAAATGCATTTACTATTATACAATTGAACATGGAATAATACATTTAGAACAAGATTATATTGTCATAATATATTTTTTTCATATTAATATTTTTTACATAAAATAATTATGCCGTGATCTCAGGTTTAGTTTTTTTTGCGAAAGAAATATATAGAAATGTGTATATTTTCCAGTCTTCAATTTTTTTTATGTATTGGAGAGTTTTGCTTTCCACTTTTTTAATACCAGCGGGAACTATAGAAAACAAAATTTGAAACTGCTTACTTTAATTCTATATTTCTCTAGTAAGCCTGACAATTTGAAGATGTTTCAGTGGGATTATGGCATAGAGTTGAAGTAGATTATTAGCCTGTGGGAAAGGATATGCAGCTCTGGATTACAGCGCGTGCTCGGCTTTGGGTGGAGTGATGAAATATTCATTACTATTTGTGATCTCTAAGAAGAGCAGCACTTGCAAACCTTCGCACGCAATTCATGAAAAATGAGGTCAAAGTAGACGTGTTATGAGCATGGAAGGTGATGGAAGGTTGTCTGCTTGTCTGGGTCATGTGTCCTCAGCCTACAGCATTCATGATGGATAGCACAATTGTACACAACATTTTATCTGTGAATGTTTATATCCTTTTGTCTGCTTTGAGCCAACATTTTTTTTCCGTCCAGCTTTGTTTCTTTTTTTCCGTTCACAACTTTCTTTTGTTCACATTTTTTGTACTTCCCATAAATTGTTTTTAGCTTGGCTGTATGGCTTCCCTATAAAGTGCCACACGGAGATTCCCTGTTATCAGATTGACAGGTGTCCATCGCCAGGTCCCTTGTGGCTTCACCCTCGCCAATCTGCCAATGACATCGAGTTCAGCACTCCTTTAATAATGCAGTATACTCACCCCTTTTATCTCCTCCTCCCCATCTCTCCATCTCGAGCTGTCCTTACATTAATGCCTGGTCAGATTGTGTCTGCCGTTGTACATTAGCGGCATTTTCTTCCTGCCTGTATCACTGGTAAGAGGAACATGGCACGAAGATGGTTGAATTATTCACACTCATAATCGGCCTTTATGTCCCGCTGCCAAGCCTGGCCCCACTGTTATTCTAGTGCATAATTGATAGTGCTCAGAAGTGGAAAAGTTAGAATAGCAGAAGTAATGCGAAGCGAAAGTGTAGTCAGGCGGCAGAGGAAGGGAAGAGGGGGACAAGAGGGATGGAGGTGGGCTTCTATAGGAGTTTTTACACAGAGCTTGTGTTAGCCTTTACAAGGCTTAGGCCCGGCTAGCGCGAGGATTGCGTGTGTAGGCCAGCCAGACGAGTCTGGGGCGAAGAGGGGAGGGGGGGTGGAAGGAAGAGGGAGGGAGAGGAGATGGGGATCCAGAGTAACGAGGCCTGACGTTGAGCCGGCCCAAAATGTGGTCCGTCTTTCCCCCTAAGTTACTCTGGAGCTCCACTCAGGGCGAATATATATTTTTTTACATTGAATTGAATTCGTTCGCTGCATGAAAAAAAAGGTTTTGTTTTTGTTGGAATTTCTGCTAATTGAAGAATTATTTGATTTTTTTTTTTTTTTTTTGCACAGTTCCTTCATTGTTAAAATGTTTTTCAAAGATTCCTTCACACAGCTCTTGGGGAAGGAGTAATCACAACTGTTGTATACCCGTTCTGCTATCTGCACAATAGGGGTCGGCGTTCATTGGACCTAATCCAATCGCAAGTCCTTTCACTACCTGCTAGCTCAGGCAGGTAAGAGAGAGGCAGTGACATCACATTACAACCATACAATACAATGATCAATAAACAGCAACCTCCAGAGGAGCGTGGGCATTGGCACCATTCCAGCAGTAAAGCGAAGCCGTGTATTGAGAAATTGACTGAGTCGACCTCTTGAAAATGTTTCAAGACAACAATACCTCACTCTTGGGAAATACAAAAAAAAATCAAACGGCAGTTGCATTTCTCCTTTTAATTGACCTGCCATACGGTATCTTCATCTTTCTCTCATTTTTCAAGGAGTGTATTTCGCCGTTGTTCGCTGGAGCTGCCAGGCCGATATGCTTTGCTATTCCTGTCGGGAGCTAACATTTTTTTTACTTCCAACTCCAGTCTCTTACCCCAGTTGAATACAACACCCTTCCATGGACGTTGGAACCTCTCAGGTGGAGGTGTTAACACGGCCCCAGGTGTAGTCTATTTAACACCTCTCTGACCCTTAACAAAGCCTTACTAACTGCTGCCTAGCTCTGCCTTTTGTGTTCCATAACAAAAGCCCTTTAGCTTCTAATAACACCACAGCACTGCCAGTGTCAAGAGAAACCTGAGACACGGTCCACATCAGAAGAGCTGGTGGGAACTGTTTAATCCGCTTCTCGAAACCAAACCAACACACAACGGGCAGGGATCATGTTTGGCAAAGTGGCCTGCTTTGATGAAGGGATCGGGTGGTGTGACTAGGAGGAATGGGGATGATGGGAAATAGAAAGGGGCCTGAGAGCCGGTAGTCTTTTACAGATCTGTGAAAGAGAACATCTGAAGAATACTATAGGGAGGACCGTACACTACACACGCACACACACACACACACACACACACTGATATCACAGGAAGATTAATATACTGTACATTTCATGATCAATACTTGGTTTTGCTCATTAATTCAGTATTTCCTCTCTAATCACAGGGAAAATAAATGATTTGCTCAATTGCCTCCGTTTTTTACCCTGTGAGTGTGCAAACCGAGAACGTTTGGCAAGCGGCGATGAATATAGAGGTGCTCACGAGATTGTAAGAGGTGTTTCCTCTTTACTGTCTAGTATGATTCCCTATTACGATGCCTAAAAGTTGAACTATGACTTTGATTGTAGTGCCATACACGCCATTATTGTTTAAAAGGAAGCACTCCGTCTGAGTTTTATATTTTTTGTCACTCACTTTTGTAATATATTAGAAAGTATCTTTCACTGGAGTCACTACAATGTGCCCATAAAGCCGTCGGGTGGAAACATTAGCAGCGATATGTCTCGGAAACTCATAAAACTAGTTTACGAGTGCACTTAAGGCCCATACACCTACTGGAGCCGTTCTATAAAGATGCAGACAGAGATTGCACCAAACTCTTCCAAATTACCCACATTTAAAAGTAATAAAGGCGGATCAATAAATGGTGGAAAGCCTGTTAATCTTAGACTCACCCAGTTATTTAAAATGAAGACATTCCTTTTCAAACTAAAATGACAACACGGACACATGTAGAAGCTTCCTATTGATTTGGTTTGTTGTTTTCTTTCTGCAGTCTCTTTTTTTAATGATTCAATTTTATACAAAGAAAAATTTCAAAGCACACGCCACTTTATATCTCAGTTATATCTCAGTTATTTTTTGGAAAAATTTGAATAGTTCATTTTCTTACATATCCCAAGTGAAATAAAACAGAATTCTAAGTAAATAAACTACAATATTAAACACACAATATTACTGTTCTGGTCCTCAATAACAACAATAGAGGCACCACGCCGTGAAATATGGTCTCGGTCATACGGTGGATACTGTATGTGAATAGGCCAGTATACCTCGTTGAGCTCATATGCTTGTTTATTTACAGCCTGGCTCAGCGTGCCAGTGCTGGAATGCTATCGGCGCTAGCAAGTATGGATTAGCCTCCATTCTCTCTCACTGTGAAGTTAATTGAGGGAATCCTCCTCCCACGGTGGACTGGGACCGTCTCTCAAACACGCACGCCGAGCCAGCTCACCAATCGCTGCAGTTTCACCTGAATCCAGCCGTCGATTTACGACTCCGATCTGATGGAGGCTACATCTGATAAATCATTGCTCTCTGACCTTTTGCATGCTCTGTCTGAAACGAGCCCTCCTCCCCACACCGCCGGCCCCCCCAGGCGCCGCTAATGTAATGTCATCAATATGATATAATGGCTAATTACAGTGTCACTAATTGGATTGTACAGCAGTTAGATGTGTTATCATCCCTCTCTTGCATTAATTGCTTCACTAATGGTTTGCTTTTGCATATTTTCACGTCATTGTGCCGTTACAATACATTGCTGTACGCGTCCACATACAGTAGTTATTGAATGGCAGTTTATCTCACCCCCATCTGCCTATTCCATATCGCGCCGAACACTCAATTTTGCAGACCTAATTACTGTATTATCAAGCAAAATGTACTGGAAATGCCATTGCACACGCCCATGCATGACATTTAGATCAAATGCCTGGCTGATGGAGGATGAGCTAATGTGTTTTTGATACACTGGTGTGTGAACACGCTCATGTCATGCATGTACAATTTTTTAACAAACAGCCAATTAATTACGTGTCAAAACGCAGCGACGATTAGCCGTGTGTTGGTTCGCTCGCAGGGCTCATTGTGATATGTGAGAAAAGTCAATTGATCTATGATTGATGTTGTTATTTGCTTGCTATACAAACAAATCCGCTGCAAACACGCAAATTCTTTACATCTCATCCTCAATTTATTTTTTCCCCCGTTTGTGCTCATGGAGTCCGTAGAGAAAAAGCTACTTTAGCACCGGCGGATCTCCCTGTGGAATTGTGCGTTATTGTGTCTATCGTGTAAAATGTTTTACTCCTCCATATCTGGACACAGAATAATTCCTCTCCTTCTGGCTTTGTTTTCTCTGTGTCTCTGCCGGTGTTTTAATTGTGCATTTTTCCAGTATTTTACAGCCCAGTAATGATTTTATAGCAGGCTGTTTTATACCGGTGTCCAAACCTGCAGCCTGGGGAAGATTTAGTGTATCGCCGCTGTTAGGTAGTGAGCTCTAATTGGAAGGTCAGGGGGACGTGTTTCAGAGTAGCAGGAGATCACCCACTTACTGCCGATTTAAAGGTTATCCAAAGCCGCCCACAGACCTAAAGAGAGAAGAAAAATGTAATTTTTATGTTATTATATTGGCCATCTGGAAACATAATATTGCATGATGAAGTGATTTTAAAATAGGGTTTTAAAGTATTATGGAACGTGCATGTCATGAAGTATCATATTAACACTACCATATATTGTGTTTCATTTAATGCTGACATAATTATTTATAACAATTATTATTGTTTATTATTTTAACATGGAAACATTTTTAAACTCAATAAAATATATACACTCAATTTATTCAATGAGTTGCGTTAAATAAGAACAAATAATAAATTATTATAATTTTTTTAATCTTTAATCTTTTAATCTTTAATTCTGGGGTTACCAGTTAGAAATATTATACTGTGCTATTTTGGAAATATTATAAATATTTTTTTGGAAGTGCATTTGTCCTCTTGGTTGAGTCGCTGTAATCACCAGAAATATTTTTTCCATCCAGTCATGGCGTCTTTCTTAAGAACAGCTGCCTCTGGTCCTGCATGGCATGCCAGGAGTTAACCACACTGTAGGCTGGGCTGGAAGGGTGAGACGTCTGTGTGCCTGACTGTATGTGTGTCTGAGGGGCTCCCTTTCTGCATTTCGTGCCACATTTCATGTCTATCGCCAGCCCTTCTCTCACGCTTGCCTGGTCCCGTGTCGTTGATGGGGTTTGGGTGGAGGGTGGAGTGAGGAGGGCATAAGGGAGGAGGGTGGCGGTTGGTAGATAAGTGGCCGATGTCTGGGTAACGTTGCTGGTCTAGGCTGGGTCACGTGGTGGGCCCACAGAAAGATTTCCCTGGATGATTCTTGGCACGCAATGCTTCGAATGCTGCACACACACACAGCTTGTAGACAGGCTCGGGGTCTCACCCTCATACTGTACATGCACAGACACACACTGCTCATGCAAGGCCTACCCAACCGTCAAGTTGGGAGCCAGTCATACTGCCTATCTGTGTCATCAAATCAACATCTGTGAATCTCTATGTGCGTGCTTGTGTGTGTGTGTGTGTGTGTGTGTGTGTACGTACGTGTGTCTGTGTGTGTGTGCATTTTGTGCATCTGTCTGGATCTGTGTATGTTAGCGTGTCTTTGTGCATGCATGTATGTTAGCGTATATTTGTGCGTGTGTGTGTTCCTGAGTAGGTATTTTTGCGGTTTGCGTGTGTGTATGTTTGTGTTTGTTTGTTAAAGGTGTTTAGTGTCTTTCCACCCTCCTTTTGTGTTAGTAGTTATTGACAACAGAAGGAAAAGTGAAGGTTCTGCAGACAAAGAGGGAGAATGTGCTGAGCTACAAAAGGGATGGAGAGTGGGATGAGGGCAGGGCGGTGTGGAGAAGGTAGATAGACCAGAAACACACCGGTTCAAACGAACCAGCTTGGCTTCTTGACCAACACTCCTCTATTTTTCCTCTTCCCCGCCCTCCCCCCCAACCCCCTCTTTCAGAGGGCTGTCCACCATTAAAGCAGAGAAAATTGATTTCCCCATCCTTTCTTTCCCCCCTTTCTTTTATTTAATACCCCTGTGCCATTGCCTACCTCTCCCAGCCCAAATCAATACAGTATCTGCATGTACATGAGGATAAAATACAGGCACGTACTATCAGGGTGTCAGCGGGCGAGGCTATTCTCAAGCCAATGTCCTGTTCTTTCATCCCTTTCCCTCTGCCTATTCTCTCCTCTCTCCCTCCATCATGTTCTCTCTTTGTCCCTTTGTCCCTTAGTCTCTCCTTAACCCCTTTTCCAATCCATCCATCTTTTATCCCCCTTCTTGATTATTTCAACCTTGTTCCGTTTACGCGCCTTATGCTACGTCCCACTCATTTGCAGGGAAGATGTAATGCAGAGAGGTGAGGAAGTTAAGAGATTGAGAATGCATTTACAGCTCCCCTCTTCTCTTGTGCACCTCCTCCTCCCTTGGCTAGCTTGTAATGAGAGTCTGAGTGTGTGTGTGTGTGTGTGTGTGTGTAAGTAATGAGAGTCATAGTGCTTCGTTCGGGGTCAGTGGCGGCTATGCGAGGTTGCAGTGAGAGAGGACTCGCGCAACAGAGCAGCACAGTCACCATTACAACCCCTGACCCTGTGTGCGTGGATGTGTGTGCGTGCATGCATGCGCTTGTGAGCGTGTGCGTGTGTGCATGTATGTATGTATGTGTGTGTGTGTGTGTGTGTGTGTGTGTGTGTGAAGGTTACAATATCCATGCAGAGCTGACTATCTGCAGTCCTCTCTGCTTTAACCTTCCATTGTCCCCAGCAGAAACAGACAGGCACATGTAGACCCCAAACACACTGACACCAACAGGCACAAAAGCAGACGGGGGAGACACACACACACACACACACACACACACACTCCCTCTCTCTCCGGACTGCTAGTTGACTGCTTGACTATATTCATTGGGTCTGTAGAGCAGCATTGAGAGCTGTCAGGCCCGTGGTAGGGCTCCTACGCTGGGCTTGCGGTTTCCCCCGAGCTCCCCTTTCCGATGACAAATGACCTGTGTCTCTAGATCAGACACTGGGAGCTGCCGCGGGGGCGGGGTGAGGGAGGGTTTAATAGTGTAAAGTGCCCGGCTATATGGACTGAATTTAAAAAAGGTAGTAGGGGAAAGGAGTTGAAAGAGAGAGAGAGAGAGAGAGAGAGACAGAATGACCCATATCTGGGAGAAATAGGCTCTTTGAAGTAAAGGTGACCTCGTTCACCCCCACAATGACTC
This sequence comes from Hoplostethus atlanticus, assembly GCA_034670405.1. Lineage (NCBI taxonomy): Eukaryota > Metazoa > Chordata > Actinopteri > Trachichthyiformes > Trachichthyidae > Hoplostethus > Hoplostethus atlanticus. Next base: position 12,720,626 of record JAXDDX010000002.1, on the reverse strand, counting down.
ACTTTTACTTTGTATGACAGAACGCTCTGTGTATTCACTTCCTTACCACTGTGTTCATTAATTAACACATCAGTTGTATCTACTGAACACGATGTAGCTTATACAGTGGTTAGAGGACATTCCCACTTGAAAACATTATTGCAATTTCTACAGAGACCTTTGGCTATTCATGACAAAGAGTACAGTACAGTTGGATGTTCGACTCAAGGAAAAATAACTCCAAATTGACTGCGGTGTATCGCTGAGCAATTAGGCCCGTTTGCAATAGCTGCAGATTGGAGGTGTTATTATTTCTGGGTATTAAATGGCGTCTGATTCGGCGCTTGTCACAGGACGAGGCGACCCGAGGGGGGGTGGCCGGTGTGACTAACAGTTCCCCTTTGTTCACACCAAGGTTTTCATCAGGCCTTAAAGACCTCCATTTTTAAACAGCAAGGCCTAATTCATCCCACATGGTTCAAACCATCGCTCTCACTTTCTCTCTCTCTCATTTTCACACACACACACACACACACACACACACACACGGTGAACACTACTACCACCTGCATACACCTAGAACCACACATGAGCAATCACACACACACACACACACACACACACACACACACACACACACACACACACACACAACACCTTCACCCTCGGCTCCTGCTTGGCTGCACCTTTCCCAGGCAGCCAGTCAGTCAATGTTGGATCTTGCTGATTCAGACAGCTGTCACAGCAGCATCAGCACTGGGGGCTACGCCAGACAGACACCGTGCACAGCCACGTAGACACTATGGAGAGTGTGTGTGTGTGTGTGTGTGTGTGTGTGTGCGCGTCAGGGTTTGGGTTAATTAAACTATTTCGCTTTTGCTTCAACTCAATTATTTCCTAAATTCAGGAGGGCGGACAGAATCGCTAGAGACGTTCCCATGTACTAGAGGTTGCAGGTTTGATCCCCCGCAACGGCCACGTGCCCTGTTGAAGTGTTCTTGAGCACCGAGTGTTCTTGACGCTGTCCCCTTACAAGCTCATTCATTGTCATTTTCTGTGGATAAGAGCATCAGATAAATATCTAATTTGTTGCCATGACAACCGTCTCATTGCAAAATGTTCTTCAATAATTGGATTCTGAAGAAAATTTACTTTCTGAATTGACTGGAGGGAAAATGAATTGACCCCAACTTTGGTGGGCGTGTGCATGCATTCATATGTGGTCAGTTGTGTGTGTTTGTGCCTGTGTGTGTGTGTGTGTGTGTGTGTGTGTGTGTGTGTTGTACTGATGAGAGAGCTATTCCTTTGGTGGTTGATGAGAGTGAGGACCACTTAGGGTCCTTAGCAACTGCTGTGCCCAATGGGGGGTGCCCTCCATCGATCAGACACCATCTGTTGGCTGGCAATTGCCATACGCACACACGCGCACACACACACACACACACACACACGCACGCACACACGCACACACACACGCACGCACACACACACACACACACACACTCACTTGCCTTGCAGTATTAGCCCTTATCTCCATTATTTGTTAGTACTTTTCCTCCTCTTCAACTCCCCTTCTCTCACCTTCACCTTCGCCCCCTCTCCTTCCTCTCCTTTCATCACCCCTCTCTCTTCCCCTTCTACTTTCATTCATGTCTCCCCCTTTTCCCCCCCAGTCTTGTTCTTCTTTTCTTCCTCCCTTGCTACAGCCACCGTTTGTCACCTTACTTGTCTCCGTTCTCCTTCCCACTTTCCTTTGTATTTCCTTTCATCCTTCTGTTGCTTTCCCTTTGTCGCTACCTTTCCTCCCTCCCTCCCTCCCTCCCTTCGTCCTTCCTTCCCTCCCTCTCTGTATCCTCTATCATGCTTTCTCCAAGTCATGCTTTCCTTCCTCCTTAAATTCCTCTCTCCCTCCCTCCTGTCTGGTGGGAGTGTTTGCGTGTGAAAGACTGTCATTAAAGAGATGCCCCCTCTCCTGCTGGGAGTAATCATCTATGAAAGAGGACACATTACTGCTACCACAGCTAACACTGTTGCTGTGTGTGTGTGTGTGTGTGTGTGTGTGTGTGTGTGTGTGTGTGCGTGTGCCTGTCTGTCTGTCTGTCTGTGTCTGAGGGGGTTGGCATCATGGCCCACTTTGTTTTACCCAGCACTCCCTCCTCACCACCACTCGCCAAATCCTTCCTCAAGGTCAGAGTCGCTTTGACCAGACTGTGTGTGTGTGTGTGTGTGTGTGTGTGTGTGTGTCTCAGTCTGTTGCTGATCCCATGACTCTTGTTTCCTTGTACCTTTATGAATAGGGCTCATTCTCCGCTGGATCACAGACATATTTTTCAAATCCTATTTTAGAAATTGGTATATAATCCTCTGACCAATTTCACAGGAACTGATGCTGAGCTTAAGTAAATGTGTGTTGTTTGTGTGTGTTGTGTGTGTGTACGCGTGTCAGTTTGTGTGTTTACATCAGTGAGTGAGTGTGGACAAGTTCTTTTGTGTAAACATTGTTTGTATTTGTGTGTGTGTGTGTGTGTGTGTGTGTGTGTGTAATCTCTGTGTTTCATCCTGCCTCCTGGCATCCACGGCTCTCCGCTTATTCTGAAGGTCAGAGATGACACCGTGGGAGAGGGGTCACTCATCACTGCCACCCCTCCATACCTCCCATCTCGCCATCTCTCCATCTCTCCATCTTTCCTTTCATGTATTCTCATCTCTCTCTCTTGTGCTCTTGGTATGTGGACTTTATTAAATTTTCCTCCGGGTGGGTGACGGGGAACAGAGGAGGGGGATCAGGGGAGTCGTCCCCTCTTTGCTGCTTTCATCTGTCGCTCCTGTTTCATTCCCACGTGGGGGCTCCGGTCGTAGGGTCCTCGCGGTGAAAAGGTAGCCCGGGAACCTCTGCCCTTCGCTGGGCACTCTGCTCCACTACAGCTCCCTGATTCCATCTGGAGGTCAGACAGTGGATAAGAGATAAAAAGACATCTCTCTCTCTTTTCACATATTACACTGAGACCACAGTGCACACTTTTTTAAAGCCTTGAGCCTGACGGAAAGGTAAACACGTAGTCCTGCAATTCTGCTCTTCTCGTCAATCCTCTCCAATCAATGGAAATTAAGAAATGTGCTCTGCAACAGCAAAATGAGATCCAGCCCGGAATTGCTTTGCAAATTCAGTTAGCTGGAGTGGGAGCTCATCTTTTAATGAAAGGGTCAACAGAGCTTGTTCTGCAAATGCACACACATTCCCAAAAAACAGTGCAGAGTAGAGACGAGAGCACGCAGGAGTGAGTGTGTGCACGTACGGTGCACTCTTGTGTTTCTGAGTGTGTTTTCCGGGGTACATATGTGTGTGTGTGTATCGAGTAGTTACGACGTCAGAGCTTTTAAGCTAATGAAGGCTTTTCTTCACTCCTTATCTCCTGTGATAAAGCATAAAGCTCTCCCTCATGCTCACAACATCCGGCTTCTTTTTTATGTGTGAGAGAGCGACAGAGAGAGAGAGAGAGAGAGAGAGAGAGAGAGAGAGACATTGCTTTTTTTTTTTCATTATTTTTAATTATACACATTTTGTTAAGTAGCTGCTGAGTAGTGGTGATGCCATAGTCTTTTACCATAACAATTCATATTGAGGTGTGCCCTGGAGCTTCCTTTCCTGTCTGTTACAGCGAGGGACTCAAATGAGGTAATTGATAGCTTCAAATAATTCATTCCTCTTTATGTTCAGTGCTTACTGAACTGAAGCACACTAAAAAGCCAAAGCTTGTTTTTTGGCATAGAATATATATAATGTATAGTAATATATTTCCCCAATTTCCCCTTTGGATTCATTAAAGGACAGATCGACCCTAAAGCACTTGCACACTGATAAAAACAGCTATTGGCGATGCACCTTGCATTCCTGGGTCCATGGTGGTGTATTTTTCTTATTCCAGTGGATAGCTAGCCAAACGTAGATGATGTGATTTGATGTCAAGATATGTGCAGCACAGGCTACTTTCATCGATTTCATTGATTTCTAGACCGACGTTCTCCACCTACACGTAAAAAAACCCAGCTGAATACAACGAGTCCAGGCATGTTCTCTGGGGGTTGTCGTTCTGTACATTTTGAGAAATGTAGGAAATCACTAACTGATATAGAAGGAGACGAGGCAGGTCGAGGGAAAGTGGATACAACAAAAAGGTAGATTACGACACTTCATCACAATATAACTCCTTGAATGCGCTGCACATCACAGATAGATGATAAATAACAGTATAAGAGTATCTGAGGGTGGAATTTTCCTTCAACATTTCATCAAGTGTAATCTAATCCAATATCTGACCACAGCGCGCACTGTGAGCCAAAACATATGTTCTATTTTGCCTTCAAAAAGGACATCATGAGAGAAATGAGTACAGATGTACCCAGCCTAGAAGTCCCACTGTGTACACACTTGATGTGCTGCTGTATTGCTGCTCCAAGAGAAATAGTTTGGAAAATCCTGCAGCACTAATGCAAGACAGATGCAGACATGTTTTTTTTTTTTTTTTTATTTCCTAATCCAAACGAGTTGATCTTGGAGCCTCCCACTCCCAACCTGCTCACCTTGGTGGCGATGGTGCGGTTCATTTGAAAGGGAAAGAAGGTGCTTAGTCCGACATACGGAGGACGATTCTTCATGTGCCGTGTTTTGCTTTGTACTTTGTATAAAGTATTCCGTATGCAACTGATGTGTAATGAGACCTGACTGTGTATTTCCTTTAATGTCATCATGGAAAGGTCACCGTCACGAGAACAAATATCAATCCCAGCAGTGCAGAGAAATGATCTCAGTGCAGAAGTTGCGATCAAACCCAGTGAGCAATTTCTTCACAATTTCCAAAAGGGGCTTGTGGCAGGTAAATTATTGCTTTCCCTCAGATTTTTCTCTAAGCTCTCTAGCCAACGGAGCGGGATTAATAATTTATGTTCACAAGAGGGATGCCACCTTCCTTTCACCTGCCCTCAGATTGTGCCCCGCACTGCCTCCACCCCTGCTACCCTGCTGATTATACCTGACAGTTGCTCCTTCTCATCATCAGACTTGACAAAGTGTTTCTGCTGTACTCCCCGAGCCCCATCCCTCACCCGTGGATGGCCCGGATCATAAGAGGAGCAGATATGAGACCAGGGAGGAGATCTGTCACGACTCCCCTTTGTACCTGGAGCTCATTTTTCACATCTTAGATGGGCGAGTGTATGGCGTCTTCTGGTGGTAAATGTGATTTATCCACTAAGCTGTTGCTTGATGGTGGCCAACGTGGCTATAGGAGCAGCCAGACTCACAATTAACACTGATTTATCTGCTAGCTCGTCTGCTAGAGTCTGAATCAGCAGTGACGATAATGAAGATGCTTCAGGTCAAATGCCTGAGTGGAGTTTTCACAGTCGATCGAGAAGTGTGTGTGTGTGTGTGTGAGAGAGAGAGAGAGATAGTCACAGAGAGTCAGTCTAAAATTTTAATTGGCAACCCACTTTGCCGTCTAAGTCACCAGGACACCCTGTGGCGATGATAGTTAAAGGAAAAATCACTTTAAAAAACAGTACTACCGATGTACCTTGTATTTTGGGTCCATTTTGATGTGTGGTGGTGTGTTTTGTACTTACTCCTTGTGGATAATTGGCCAAATGTAGATGACTTGTTGACACATTGAGGTATTTCCAGTGCAGCTACAGAGTTTAATAGCAGAAAAATGTTCAACTATCTAAAACAACTGTAAACGTCAGGTTTTAGTGTCAGTCTCTCAGAATCCAAAAGCAAGGGCCTCTTTTCTAGACTTACCATTTTGCACCAACATTCAACAATCACGGCGAAATCCTTCCTGAAAGAGGAAGAGATACCAGTTTCTCCCCTGAGAGTCGTCTCAATAGTCCATGATGCAACGCTGCCACAAGCCGCGATTGGGAAAACCTCTTTCTCTGCTATCGCTATCGCTCTTTCTCTTTCCACCTACACATAATACACACAGCTCAGGCACATTCTCTGGGGGTAGTCGAAGGGCATGCTGGGAAATGTAGGAAATCATCAACACTTCATCAAATTAACAAATTAATTAATTCCTGGAATTCATTGAACATTACATCACAGCTTGATGATCCAGAAGGAGATTAATTTAATCACATTACGGGTGCACACATGCACTAACACACACAACACACACATGCAAGGGGAAGTGACCGCCGAACACAACACACACATGCGGGGAGGGTGTCCGAATGAATTTATCTTCTGTATTTTTCCCATCCTTGCCATCCTTCCTCCAGGGGCAGCCCTTTTTTCCTTCCTCCTTTAGATGGGGTTCTTTATAGGAGGAGACCCATGTGAGCACGGGGAGAACATGCAAACTCCACACAGAAAGGCCCGGGAGATAACCCACCTGGGCACCCCAGAGCTCAACAAGCGCCCCAGGTGGGAATCAAAACCAGGACCTTCATGCTGTGAGGCACGTGCCACCATAACAGTGTAATTTTCCTTTAAAGTACCTATAATAGTCTTAACTACAGCCTTGTTCTATATCACACCACTGCAGTCTCCTTCTCTGGTGCTGTAATTGTAGGGAAGGCTCAGCCACACAATTTAACACAACACTGGGCTAATATAATGTACTGTAGGCAACAAAGACAGACATTTAGCAGTACAGCATTAGACAGGATTAGAATGATTCAGCGGGGGAAAGGAGGTGCTGAAGATGACAGCTTTAGCCACACGTTTCACTAGGTGTCATTTAATACAGCTCCGCTGCTGAGCCGAGAATTAATTCTGTCATGATGACTTCTGCTCTTTTCATTCACTTTATTTATATATTTTTCTCCTGTTGCATTTGTTCCTTTGTCTCTTCTGTTATAATGGATTTATTAAATTCTGGGGGCTGCCTTTTTTTCAACGTGGCAGCAATCAGAATACCACCAATTTGCAGGAAAATTAGTCCATTTCATCTCTGCAATTATTGGCATGAGGGGTGGGAGGCGGGGGGTCTTTCAAGTGCACATGCCCATTATTAGTCTATTTGAAGCCCGCAGAAGCCATGCTCTTTCATCAGGTCTGGCAAGAAATGGGGACATGGTTGACTATCCATCATCGAGACACACAGTGTACACCATGTCAAATAGTTTACACGTAGATACAATGAAAAGATTAACACATTTCAGAGCTGGTCATGGGGGCGTGCTACAGCGTGGTGCTGCAGAATTCACTGGAGCGGTAGTGGCAAAATGAAATGTATTGTAGAAAAAGAGAGCATAACATGTACTGCACTATTCCTCTCAAAATGCCCAACGGTTTGTTGTGGTCCAGATTTTAAAATCCAGAGAACCACAAATTCTGGGATCCACTTGTTTTACTCTGAACTTCTCTCTTTTTCTTTGTGGCATGGGGGCAGGGGGGCGGAGGGATGGGAGGATGGAGAGGGTGTGGGAGTGGAGGTCTTAGTCTAATCTACCTCCAATCTGGTGGCATGCGAAGAAATGTTGAGAGCAGGCTACGGCTGGAGGTTAGGTCAGGTCCCCGATGGAAACCGACAACATTCTTCTTGCTCTAATGGTGTATTACATTCATGCCCACTGTGGTCTGTCTGAGTGTGTGTGTGTGTGTGTGTGTATATATGTGTGTTTTCACACTTTTACCACATCAACTTAAATTTCCACTGAGTGGTGTGGCATTGGGGAGCAGGGGTCTCCAAGGGCTCTGGGTTTATGCTAAGACCCTCATAAAGGATCGTGATTGTGGACATTGTGTGGCGTGTGAGAATGTGTTTATGTCTGTCTGGATGGGGCGCCGACAGGGCTCCCTCTCAGGGAGGGTTTAATTCCAAGTGGATGTGTGAAGATGGACAGAGTGAAGGGGGTGGGGGGTGTATGCGGTGTGTAAAATGGTTATTGTAGCGTAATCAGCGTGGCGACCTGAGCTGGAGTTAGTATTGAGGAGTTTGACCTTTTCTGTTGCCAAGAAATGAGGAGTGCCCTCCATCCCCTGTGGCTTTTACACTAGCATTCTTGCAACACCCTGGTGCTTCACAGACACACACACACACAGTTAGCAGTCACCCAGAAGTATGGTGGATTCTGACACACACACACAGTTAGCAGTCACCCAGAAGTATGGTGGATTCTGACACACACACACACACACAAAATTGACAATTAATACTCGCTCAAGTGCATTGTCTGTGCTGCAGCCACACCCACATGCATCCATCGATGTGCCACATGTACACATATCTGGACATCTGCCCAGTCTGTGATCATAAGGACTTGTGTTATGATTGAAGCTGAAAACAAGCTGGACAGCTCTGTAAACTTCAAAGGTGAGAAAGAGGTAAAGGGGGGAAAAACCTAGAAACTAACTTTGGCGGCGCTAAGCCAGCCATTGTTCTGACAGAGAAAGGCAGCTTACTCACCTGTTCTCCCATTTACATGTGGGAAACCTGCCCAGCCATAAATAAAGCTGGGGGCACCTTCCCCTGCCCCGGGGGGGAGATAGCTGCCCTCTTTGAAATCACAGAAACGGCTACTTTGCGAGCATCTGCTTGACTTATTCATCCTTGCCTTTCTCCATTTCCTCCGACTCAGTTACTCTCTCGTTCTCTCTTCATCTGCTTTCATAACCTCCTGTGGTCTCTCTCCCTTACTCTCACCTCTTAAATCCTCCCAGTGGTATTAAATTTGTGTTTATCCATCCAGCCTGTCTTCCCCCATGTCTCCGGGTCCCCGGGGGAACAACCAAAGTACAGAGCCTCAGGTAGGGAGCCGTGGGCTGGGCTTGTAGCTGCTGTGGGAGCCCTCGCAGGGATTTGCAAGCTCTAGAGACCTTACATTAGTTGCGCACGAGAGAGAGAGAGAGAGATGAAGGAGAGTGGGTGGAAATAGAGCAAAGGAAGACAGTGAAGTACAGACGGAGCAAAGCAGGGAATAAGTGGATTTCGAAACATCCATCTGAGGGACTTGATCTCAGCTGATGAATGTGGTTTTAAATCAGGACTGCTGAAATGCCAAAATAAAGGTCCTAACACGTACGTCTCACGTCTCAAGCCCTCTCCACGCCTTACACTGTGTCTAAGTTGTGACGGAGGGAGAACAATGTGTTGCTGTGGTTTCAGAGGCCCACTCTCTGTCTGTTATTTGTAAAGGGATAAGATAATGTTCTTCTGCTAATAAGAAAGCTGGATAACTGAACCCCGTCAGTAGGGGTGGGCGATAATCGTGTTTATAATCGTAATCGCGATTTTAATTATGTAATCGTGGCATTTTTCAAAATCGTTGATTTTGATTGTTATTTAGGCTACAAGAACGAGGAACGTCTAGAAGCGGCAGTTAGCAAAGCAACCAGTGTGAGTGTCTGTGTGTGTGTGTGTGTGTGCGCGCGCGCATCAGACACAGGAACGGCATTTCAAAATAAAACAAATTTCAAAATAAAACAAAACAAAACAAATAATCGTTCATTAATCGTAATCGAGGTAAAAGTTTGAAATAATCGCGATATTGATTTTTAGTCATATCGCCCACCCCTACCCGTGTTGTTACCCATGTGGTCTGTCAGCAAAATCATGCACACACAAAGGCGTGCAAAAAATACAAAACTTCCAGAACAATCCCCTACTTGCTTCACTTTGATTGAACTAAAACACTGAAAAATAAGTAAGCGGTGTGTCATGTCAGTCTCTGTACCTACATGGTTCATTTCCACTGATCTCCTGAGTACCTTTCAGTGGTTGAACGTATACACCCCGCAATCTTTTCTGATTTGTTGCACAGCCTAGGTGTAAGCTTTCAGCTGTGATGGACAACTGTACAATAGGCAGACTTTTCCAGTCGCGGGGTGTAAATGAAGGGGTATTCTCATTGCTTTAACTGTGACAGAACAATGAGAAATAATAAACCTTTTCAGAGTTGAAATATACCTTATTGCTCATAATCTCCTTGTCTTTGTCTCTCAGATTGTGCTATCTCTCTCTCTCTCTCTCTCTCTCTCTCTCTCTCTCTCTCTCTCTCTCTCTCTCTGTGAGTTGCATTTAAACCTGGATTTTTTTGCATTCATGTTCACAATCTGAACCTTCGGCCCCCAAGTGGGCATTTGAATCTATAAGGGAGGAAAAATCACTTACTATTAGCGAGCTAGCATACCAAGGAAAAGCTCTCTCAGTGTTAGAATGACTCATGAGAGCTTTCAGCCTTTTAGGTTACAAATTGAATTGGTTCATTTGTGAGAGGAACAGAACAAAATAGTCCATCATGCTTGGATCTGTGCCTTCTCTCTCTCTCTCTCTCTCTCTCTCTCTCTCTCTCTCTCTCTCTCTCTCCCTCTCTCTCTCTCCCTCTCTCTCTCTCTCTCTCTCTCTCTCTCTCTCTCTCTCTCTCTCCCTCTCTCTCTCTGTTATTGAGCTTGGTGTGGGTCAGTCACATTAGTCATTCTTAGGCGGCCAGAGTGGTAATATACTCTCTGCTAATTGTTTGCTGCTTAATATGCTACATCAATCAGGACTAATTATGACATTGTTTCAGCGCTCGGCGTTGTTTCAGCGAATGAGAGAGAGAGAGAGAGAGAGAGAGAACGGAGGAGAGCGACGGCGACAGGATGACGGAGAGATACCATAAACACACTAGACAAACAAATACAGTATTTCTGTAAGAACAATAGAATTACCAGAAACAGTCAAGATCAGTCTACCATCATATCAACTGGATTTCATTCATATTGTGAATTTCTTTCATAACGAGAAAAGAGAGAGAGAGAGAAGTGGGATTAAATACGTCATCTCTAACTGAGTGGGAGGTTTATCGATGTGCAGATGCAGCGTAATAAAATGTACATCGCAAGGAGGACTGTGGCGTAATCAATACACAGCCAATATGTTGCAAAACTGGTTTATCGGTTTCTGTGATCCTTGAGGCAGGTTGGGGCTCGGTGTAGTAAATTGCCAAATACCCCATGCTACTTAAATGGCTGCCACATGAATCACCCTTCATGACGAATCACCTCTGGAATTCCTCTGACGTCTCCCGTCAGTAGGAGCACCTCTTGTTACTGTGAATTATTGTCATTTTGATATTGTGACGAGCAAGGCTATCCAAATATTTTTTCTCCAGTTACAGCAATTTGAAAGTATAGTCACACACACACACACACACACACACACACACACAGAAAAAAAGTTATTGACTGCAGTGTGTGACCTCCTGGTCGTTGCCAAGTGCCTGGGATGGGGGCCCTCTGGCTCGTGAGGCTTTTTAATGGACTCCTAGCCAGTCCATTTCTATTGTGTGTGGAGGACAACCCTTGTGAATGCAGCAAATTAATCACATTTGGACCCTGGAATGGCTGCCACTTTCCAGTGTAAGCCCCCTCGCTAAGGTGCAACTCGAAGGACGAGAGGGGTCAGACAGACACAAAATGGAGGTCTGATGGGAGAACAGGGGGAACTCTTTAGTTTAACCCCCAGCTGAAAGAAGAACAAGGCTGTCATTTTGTATTCTAACATGCCCTCTCGCTCATTCTCGCTCCTGCTGGCATTCCTGCTAGAGTTGTAGTAGTTAGGTCTGTGTGTGTGTGTGTGTGTGTGTGTGTGTGTGTGTGTGTGTGAGGGGAGAGAGAGAGAGAGAGAGAGAAAGAGCGTTCTAACTGTGTTGTTGGGGCAAAGGTCAGCTTGTAGTGCCAGCTGGAGAAAGAGCCCTGTGAGGCCCACGGGATAGGCAGACTTGGAAAAAGAGGGAGAAAGAGGGGTGGGGTGGGGGGGAGGTAGGGGTGTAGGAAAGGATGTGGGGGGGAGGAGCGAGGAGAAGACTTTGCCTTGAGAAGATTTTTATCATTATCAGGCAGGTGATGCTTTTTTCATCGTAACACACGAAAACTTTTAGAAAAAAGTACAACAGTCAACAGATCACTCCAGATTGGGGAGGAGAGGGTGTGGAAGAGGAAGAGGAAGAGACATTTGGGTGAAGGTAGGGGTGAGGAGCAGGGCAGGGAGCGGGGCGTTGGGGGGGGTGGGTAGTGGGTATAGAAGATGGGAGGGAAGGAGGGCTGATAGGGAGGAGATAGAAAATGGGCTAAGCGACGAGAGGAGCCCCTCAACGCTGCGTGGCCCCTACTCAGTATGCATCCCCACTGCTGGGATGATAGTAGGGGCAGAAGAAGGCCATTGTTCCTCCCGGGTCTTCCTCTCTATTGAAAAGAGAGACGGGTGGAGGAGAGGAAGAGAAGAAGGCAATAGACAGAAAGAGGGTTGGGGTGTGGGGGTGACCCACTGTGACCCACTCTGACCCACTCTGACCCGCAGACACTCGCCACAACCGGGGCTTTTGTCTCAGGATCAGCCTCTCTCTGACCCCCCCCCATGTAAAAGCGTACCCCCATCACTGCCCCACAATCCCCCCCTCCCTCCCCCGGACCCACCCAACGCACTCGAACGTGACAAGGTCAGGGTTCAAACGCTGTCAGGGGCCCAGGGCAGTCGAATGGAACTGGGCATGGTGTGTATGTCTTTGTGTGTGTGTGTGTGTGTGTGTGTGTGTGTGCGTTCTACGCCTGTGTGTGTATGTACTTGTGTGTGTGCAGTTGTTAAAAATCTGTGGTCATGTAATGCAATAAGGGCTGGGATTGAAAAGAATAGCTCTCCCAGGGTTTTCGAGTGGTAAAACTAATGGTGGGATTATGTTCTTTTCAACACCCTTTCAGCCCTTTTCTACCTGTGTGTGTGTGTGTGTGTGTGTGTGTGTGTGTGTGTGTGTGTGAGAGGTGAGTTATTTGAAGAAGTGAATGTGTGTATTATCCACAAAAAGGAAAACATTGAATAGGAGACACTCAAGTGAGTCTTCGTTAGAGAAAGGCGGAGTTGAGTATTGGCATGACCCTACACTGGGTGATACTAAGTCCTCTACATCACACAATAACACACACTCACACCATCTCTGTTTCTCTCTGTCTTCATCGTCCCGTACACCGCTTTCTTCTCTCTTTAGTCTTTCATCATGGGCCTGTTTTGGCTCGGCTGTAAGGAAACATAGTAGAATCAATAAGAGGAAAGTTTATATTCATTGGAGAGCCCGTATACTACTGTGAAATCACAGGAGCCTGACTATTTCCATGTGTCGGGTTTTATTACCGGTTTCCTGCCTCGCTAATGTGGATTTTATCAACTCAGCATGTGGATATAAAACGTTTTTTTTTTTTTTTTTTAATCCGTTCACACACGCTGTTTTTTTTTTGATGTTTGAGAGAAAAGTAACAATTCTTTTTTTTTTTTTTTTTTTTTGAAACTTTCCATCCAGTCGTCCCTGACACTGTCGGTGCTTCAGGAGTGTGCTCTTTACAGACACACACACACACACTCTCTGACTCTCTCTTTCTCTCTCACAAATACACACACTCACACACACACACACGTTCACACATCAGAATAATATGCTTTTAGGGTAAAATAAATCACCAGTAGATCACACGCTGCAGCCGTCACCTCCTTGGCTGAGAGTCCACCAGTATAAATGTATCTCAGAGACCTGGCTGGGGACTAAAAACATATATTAACATTTTCCTCTATATTTCAGGCCTGTCAAATGAAGGGGGGGCAGACAGGAAATACAGTTGGTAAAACTTTTTGACTGATGCTAGCTGACTTGAGTGGAGCATTTAAAGTCAAGGCTAGCAGAGAGAGAGAGAGAGAGAGAGAGAGAGAGAGAGAGAGAGAAATGTGGAAAACATGGGGATGCAGGCAGTCAAGCAGTAGGGGATGAAGGAAGGGATGGTCTGACATGGCTCTGTCAAACCAGTGTAATTACTAAACACCCCAAATTACATACCCTCATTTAGCTGTACCCTATCATTTACCACCATAGTGCTCTATTTACTCCTTCTCTCTGTCCCGCTCACTTTCTCTCTCTTCTGTTGTTTTTCTCCCTTTGCTTTCTATCTCTTGTCTGTCTTTCTTTCTTTCTTTCTTTCTTTCTTTCATTCGTTCTTTCTTCCTTGTCCTCCTCCACCTGTGGTTCTTCTCAGGCTTGTAGTGTTATGTTCCGTCCTCGTAAGGGTCGTGGGTGTTATAAAGATCTCATTTCCGAGTACACAGTGTTTTCCAGGAAAAGAAAAAACAAACATCTCCAAACATTCACATATGCTCACACACACACTCACAAACATTGCCTTTGTCTCTCATTCACACCCATCCACCCACACACACATTCACTCTTTGGTGTTTCATTTCATTTTGACCAAAGATGTATAAGCATGATCTTTGGCAGTAACACCATAATGGACCCAGTGTTGAGGTAAATACTGGTTGGAGGAGGACTAACATCGTTTGTTTGGGATGGTTTTGTCCAAGACACACTGAGACCCAATGCTTTCTCCACATGTTGAAATAGAACACACTGTGAGTGTGAGGCCTTGTTGTGAGAACATTTATTTACATTAGTCCCCTGACAGGGAGTGAAACATCATTTCCATAAGCTCAGCCTCTCGCGTTTCCACGAGGCGTAATGGAGACAACCGTGTGTTTAGAAATCAGGAGCTAGGCTCTGGGCTAGCGTGCCCACTGTGTATAACTGTATGAACCCACAGAAGCCCCATGTGTATCTGGTGTGTATACATGTGCATGCCTGTGTGTGTGTGTGTGTGTGGGTAAATGTAAATATGTGAATATTTCTGTGCGGTGAAGGGTGTGCTGGAGTATTAATCCCTCATGATAGTCCCGTTCTGATTACGACCTCACTCGTTTGTTTGGATTGGCACCAAAGTGGCGTTGTCAAACACCAGACGAGTAGCCATTCCTCTGCCACAGACTAAATACCAGGGCGAAAATGCCTATATCCAGTGTCCCAGTGTCTCACCCACAACACACTCCTGGGTTTCCTGTTTGGCTTTCAGAGTGTACCTTTATGATTGAGTTCAAACCACTTTCCGTGTTGCTATCCTCGCCGCTGTTTGGGGGAAAGAATGAAACACTTAAGAGCACGTCCCTGTTCCAACGTTTTTTTTTTTTGTGAGTGTTTGCACGACTTGTAGACCTTGTAGATAGATCACAGAGTGTCGGAGGCTCCCTGCGCTATATCTCTGCGGTGGCAGCACACTGATGATGTCATAAAGCTGCTCCAGCCCCTCTACATCACGGCTGACATTTTCACGGCTGACGGGACTCCGAATGGGCCGAGTACCTCGCATCAAGGAAGGGATTCCATTATTGCTCTCGTAACTCATAGCTCACATGCACACAGATATATACGCACACACACACACACCCCACACACACACATTGTCTAACGCCCTTTTTTTTTACCAGAGGTAGACTGGAGCTGGAGGACAGCCACAGCCATTGTGAATGTCTGAGGAGGAGTGTGTCATCCGCCAATGAGGACATTTGGGGGTTTTCAGGGTCGGGGTGTGTGTGTGTGTGCTTAGTTGGTCTCCGTGGTGATAATCGCTAGGCGTGGCCCCCTGATTTATAGTCCTATCAATGGCCACGGCAACCATCAGCGGAGTGATGCAGATGAGCGGAGAGGTAACGAGATGAAAAACGAGGAGAGCGACGGAGGAGTGAAAGAGAGGGCTGTGATCAATAGCAGAGAGTGGTGTCCATTTGGGTAATGGACAGAGGATCATAAGTGGACGGGGTCGGGAGCAGTTTTATTATCCAGGACATCCTGCTCTCTGTTCCCTGGCAGTCCATGTACATCTATGTGCAATTGTGTGTGTGTGTGTGTGTGTGTGTGTACACGTGCGCAGCGTCGTTATCTAGCCCCATCCAGCTTCTTTCTCCTCTCGGTTCATGTTAAGTGAATTAGAATTGAAAGAGAAGAGCCTGATGAGACAGTCGATGTGAGAAGCTGACACACCCCTAAAGATAGCATTTAGACGGTGTTTATCGAACGTCCACAAAATAATAACAATAATACTCTTGATCCCTCGTGTCCGATTTGATTATCTTCCTCAAACCTGCTCATCCTCAGCACACACACACACACACACTCTCTCTCTCTCTCTCTCTCTCTTTCACTTACTCTCTCCTTCTCTCTTGCTGTGAAATGGAACTTCTGAATCCACTTTCCTTTCTCTCTCATTTCCTTGTCGAAGTGCTCGTGGCTCGTTCAGGTGCGCCGTAGAGTTTGCATATGTTTGAAGAGGGAGGTTAAGCTGCCAAGTCACCTCCTAAAACCTGCCCCCCCCTCTGCAGCATACTCTATCAGATCCCCTCCTTGTTCAGCCAATGCTTTGAAGTGTATTTGCATAGTGGACTGGCTGCCAGGTGCTCTCTCTCTCTCTCTCTCTCTCTCTTTCTCCTTCTCCTCTTCCTCATTCTTTCTCTCTCTCTCTCTCTCTCTCTTTCTCCTTCTCCTCTTCCTCATTCTTTCTCCCTCTCTATCTCTGTATCTTTGTGTCTTCCAGTTGCTTTCTTCCTGCCATTTTCTCCCATCACTTCCATTTTCCTTTCCCCCATTTCTTTCTTCTTCTCCCCAATTCCTCTATTCTGTCTCTCTCCTTTCTCCTCCTTTTTTTTTTTTGCCTGTGAGCTGAAAATGGGCTAAATGGATGAGGTCATGGAGAGCTGTCAACACTGTGATCAAATGGCTGCTACCAGCCCCGCTAACAACTGAGGACGGTGTTCCCAATGGCGTCTCCATATTTTGTAATCTCAGGAGAATCACTGGCTTAGGGGGAAACGGAGAGATGGATTTGTCTCACAGACAGACAGACAGACAGACAGGTACAGACAGATAGTCAGGCAGGTGAGACAGAAAGACTGTTGGTGTGAACGTTAGACTGTTAGCTTAACGCTTAGCTAAACAAACAAATATTAGACTAATCTCACCTCAAATCCCCCTCGAACGTTCTCGTTGTCGGTTACGTAGCTTGTATTGACCAATTAGCGTTGTTCAGCACTGCAACTCCCAATGGTTCCTGGTCCCACCAAAAGTACTACCACGCTAGTAGGAACTTTTTTTGGGACCAGGGACTATCTAGGAGGAATCTTCTGGAACTGGGGCTACATCGTCAGCTGATAGGGGAGTGACGAATCAGGGAAGAATACTGATCAGACCCAATCAGGAAGCGAACGTGGGTGTCTGCGTCATCGTTTTCAAAAGTCTCAGTTTCCGGAAAGTTATTCGTTTTAAAACAAAAAAGTATTAGTGTGCATGAGGCCTAAGTACCGATAGTACTAAGTCCCTGGATAGTTCCTGCGGTCGGAAAACGACATATGTGTGACTGGGGTGGCGTGTCCTGTCAACACACCAGGGGGGCCCGTGGAAAGGTGTTGATTTGAATACACACACACCCACACACACTTTATCTGTTGAGGGATTTCCCTTTCGACCACAGAGGAATGTAGTTAATGATTTTCAGACACCGATAAGATCTGGTCTCACATAGACCATGCTAACACGTTAATATAGAACACCCGGTCTCCGCTCTCTGTGGATGCAAGTGTGTTCCTGCCGGTCTCTCTGGTTGTAGTGTCATTTCTAATCCACCAATAATCCACTGTAATACAAGTTTTTTTGTTCAGTGTGTTTTAGATCACAATAATTGACTACTTTATGAGGTTAGATTCACAAATGTTGACCCTTTACACTGTTTCACTTATTGCAAGTCACTCTGGATACGAACGTCAACTCGTACCCCTTTCACACACAAATCCCGGGATTTACACGGGTTATGAAACACGGGTCATTCCCGCGTTGGACCCATTCAGACCACACTATTGTCCCGGGTTCATCCCAGGTCGTCGACCATTCAGACCAGACCGCCACTGCCGCGCCGGGCCGAACAAGTAACTGTGTGGTATTGCTGCGTCTTCCCCACAAATGGACAGAAGCTCTCTGATTGTTTTTCATTCTATTGCTTCCTTGTTGTGAACTGGCTTTCATACTGATGCACCTCTGATCTGAACCATTGAGGTTCCCGTCCGTTGCGTAACCCGGGTCCCCCTTTTCACGCCGCAGCCGAGCAGCATCTGACCCGCGTTACTCCCAGGTTGGAGACCAGGACCCATGTCTGATAACCCATGTTGACCCATTCACACCAACGCCTGATACGGGTTATTCCCGGGTCGTTGCCCCCGGTGTGAAAGGGGTACGAGTGAGAGAGCGAAAGTGGGAGCCATTTCTCACTTTTTCTCTAACTTTGTTAAACCGCATTACTTTATTAGTCACTGGTAAAAATTAACTTGCTTGTGTGTTTGGTGCCATGTTGTTTTTTTGCACCTCTATGTGAGTTGTATGTGTGAGACTGAGAGAGAGAGAGAGAGAGAGAGAGAGAGACAGAACAGGCAATGGCAATGTTGACTCCGATAATCTGAAGTGTGCTCGAACTGGAATCGGTCCAAACGAAAATAGCTTTTGAATTCCTCCCCGAACAAACAAAGCTCTTGAATCAACTGGTTGAACTCGTGTTTCCGCGACTGTATCCACTCCTGAACTCAAACAATTAGTCGTTTTATTTGGGGCTGCTCCAGGTCAAGCAGCGCAATTACCAAAGCTTTTTTTTTCAGTAGCGGTGTCATCCTGACCTGGTCGGAACAAACAGCTAGGAACAAAAACTAGCCTAGCACAATGTTCTTCCGGATATTTTCCTACTTCTTGTACGATTTGATGCGTAGATCGGAACGCGAATGCCGCAATCAGTCTCGGCTCGTGCTTTCTGTTGGGCTAGACGTGCGAGAGCCCCAGATGTGCCGTTCATGTTCCTCGGCGTTGATGACCTTGACCTTGACGTGACCATGTACCTGACACCCCCAGGTGCTTTAGCGGTGTAGTGTGAAATTCATCTCTCCACACCTCCCAACAAGAAAAATAAGCCCAAGAATTGACCGCCAGTTCTGGTTTCTCTTTATTCAGCCAGTCCTGGACAGATGTGCTGCGTCAGGCGGGGGGGCAGTAGGTTGTGTGCGCGACTCCAATGCAGCTTGTTTGTTTTGGCCACAGTTGCATCATTTTGACCGCAACACATTCTGTCGCTATCGTTTCTGCATGAACATTTCTGCAAGAAGAGCAGGCTGATAGCTAGCGGCGTGTGTGTGTGTGTCTCTGTGTACGAATGCGGATAAGGTGCATCTGCTTTTTAATGTTCCCCCTTAGTCTTCTAAACACTCCCCCTTCATGCACACACACACACACACACACACATGAACTCAGTCTGTCTAGATGGTTATGAATGGCTGGGTGTGTAGTGCCTGCAAGCTGTCATTAGGAAGCCATTAGGAGCGTGCAGGGGAAGGACAAAACAGAACAGGAGGGGAAACGTAACTGAGATCATCTCGTATCAACCCCGTTACATCCTCCTCTCTTCCTACCCTCTTTGTCTTCTCCTCCTCCCCTCTTCCTCGTCCTCGTCCTCTTCCTCTCCTGCTCCTCCTCGTCCTCTTCTTCTTCCTCCTCTCCTGTCCTTCTCCTCCTCCCCACCCTAGGAGACTGGAGGTGCGCGGCTAATGGCTAACACATCTCCCCTTAACTGCCCCGGGGCCCCTGATTCTACTCTCAGACAGAAAATAAAAGATATATACGGAGAAGGGAGGGGAAGGGGAGGGGAGGGGAGAGGGGGGTGAGGCAGATGAAGATAAAAATCTGGCAGAGCAAAGTGAGGTGAGAGTGGTGAAATACTGTCTGGAGAGCAAGTGGGAAGAAAAGTGGGAAGGAGAGCAAGGAAGTAAGGAAAGAATACAGGGAGGAGACGGGAGGAAGGGAAGGAAAGAAAAATAAATTGTAGGGGGCCTTTTGGTTTCACAAATGCCCCCCTGTGTGACAGATTACAGCAGATAGGATGAGGAGGAGGGGAGAGAAAAATCAATGATCTGGCATTTTCTCCCTCTTCTTCAAGTTTCCCTTCATCTTTCTGCAACGCACAGAGGGGAACCCTTTTAAAGCTCTCCCTCTCTTACTGGCTCTATCTCTCTTTCTATCTTTCTTTGTTGCCTTCTCTCCTCCCCCCCCCCCCCCTCCCCCCCCTCTCTCTCTCTCTCTCTCTCTCACTCTCTCTGTTTGTCAGATAGTAAGAGATAAAGTAATAGGACAATAAACAGATACAGAGAGTCAGAGAAAGACAAAAGAGAGAGAGAGAGAGAGAGAGAGAGAGAGAGAGAGGTAAATAAAAAGCCCTGAATGGCTGCTCGGAGCGGACACACGGTCTCCTAGCAACCAGGACCAGCTATGCATTTCTTCTCTCTTTGTTTGATTTCCTTTAAAAGACTGAAAGGGGGAAATACACTTTGGTCAGGAGAAGGGTAGAGTGGTGTAGCTCTCTACTGACCAGCAAACGGGACAACACCAGGGATTCAATATAGTCCTTAGATGACTGTAGGGCTATAGGGGGAAAAGGGAGAGAGGGACAGTAAGGGAGGGAGGAGGGGGAGGGAGAGATATGGAGTATAAAAGGAAATGATAGAAAATGAAGAAAAGGGTTGGCTCCAAACCAGGACGTGAAGACACACCCTGTTGAGCGAGAGGAGTTGGACCTGTCTTGGGATGACGTGAGGGCTGAGGCAGAGCAAAGGAATGTGGGCCAGACAGTTAACCAAAGCAGACATTTGGGAAGGAAGGGGGAGATGAAGAGAGGGGTGGGGGTGGGGGGGAGAGAAATGTCAGTCGATGGTCTTTGTGCGATCCAATCGAGCTTGACGCTCCCAAGAGAGTTTAAGACGACCTGTTACATATGACGGCGACAGGGGATGGAGGGGAGAGAAAGAGAGGATGGGAGGAAGGAGGGAGGAGGGATGGAGGAGACAGAGGGAGGGATGGAGGGATGAAGAAGGTTGGAACGGAGAAGGGAGGGAAGGGGCCCTCATCCATCCAGCTTTTCTTGCACCATCTTCCCCTATCATCTCTGCCTCATCTGATGTACGCTAGAGACATGCACACACACACACACACACACACACACACACACACACACACACACACACACACACACACACACACACGGGATGATGAAAACTAGTCTTTCCTCTGCCATGGCATCACTACAAACAGCCCGGATCAAACTGTCTGCTCTCTCTCCTCTTCCCGTTGTTTTCTCTGTCAAATTGATGAAGCCGCAGTGTGTCAAGCAGGGAGAACAGGGACAACCGGAGGCATGTGTGTGTGTGTGTGTGTGTGTGTGCGTAGTTTTGCTATGCACAGTATTTGCATTGTACGTTATGTATAGGCGTTTTTGGCTTTTCTCATAGAAACAGTTTCTGCAATACAAACTGCGAGCGGCTGAACTCGTCTGGGACAACGTGAGCTCAGAGATCAGAAGGAAACCATCTGTATATATGAGAAGGCTTACGTGTAATCGCCTTGTGTGTTTGAGTATTTGTCTCATCTAGCAAGAGGGAATAGTGCAGACAAGCGGAGGGCTGTTTCCTGGAAGAGGCTTAGATAACAGGGTCACTAAGACACCGTGAGCAGCAGTTAATATAAATAAGGATGATTTTCAGAAGGATAATAGACGGTAAACACCACTTACCATAAATAACACTTAACATCAATGACACTTGTTGTTTAACAGCAGTATGTCATCTGTTGATGAAGACGGCGAGAGCGGTCGGAGGGGAAAAGAAGTAGACTGGAAGTGAAGGAAGGGGATCAAAGAGAGGGGAGATTAGATAATATCTCAAAATTGACTTTGTGGTGCCACCGTTGACTTGAGATAATCAACAGTCCTGCCTGCAGAGAGACTGGAATGACTCGGCAGATGGAAACGAAGAGGCTGTAGTTCACTGCGGTGTGTGTCTGTACGTATGACATATGTCGGATTGAGCGCCTTTTGTCAGAGAGGACGTGATAATGGTTAGGAATGACAGCGACGCCAACTGTTTGGTCTAAACACTAGGAAAAGACTAGGAAAAGACTAGGAAAAGACTAGGAAAAGACAAGATGTATCAGTAGGATATGTATTAGAAATAAATGTACACCGTAAATTGTGTGAACATAGACATCTTACTGAACACACATGCAGACACAGTGGGATTCTTCATGTCTTCGAATGATCGGTCGACTGATCCAGGGTCAGTGGACAGGTCACGTGGTCATGTGACCTCAGAGGTAAAACCCCAGATCAGTTTTTCTATTCTAATAAACTGTATTTGTAAAGACTTTCCTCTCCCCTCCCCTCCCCTCCCCTCCCCTCCCCCCAAACTTCATTTTCAGGGACTGCATTAGAGGCAGCCAGACGTACACACACACACACACACATTCACCATTGTTGTGGTTAAGACCGTCTTACTGCTGATACAAAGTCTACATTTCAACGATGTGTTGAAGTTGGAATATGTCGGTGTCTGTGTGAGAGTCTCAGTGTGCCGAGTGGTGGGAAGAGACGGCGAAAGAGAGAGAAGATGAGAGCAGGGTACATTCCTGGGTAATAGCCAGCCAGCCTGCCAGCCCTTGTTCTTGTTTACTGTAAACACCCTGGTGCCAATCATACTCTATCTCTCTTTCCCCCCCCTGCACCGTGGCTCCGAGCCTGCCTGGTGCCCTGGGCAAGTTTCAGACTGTTCAGTGAAGCTGGCACTCACAATGCAGGAACATTCGTAGACGTAAGCATGTAGGCCTCACTTACACACACACACACACACACACATCTTGGTGGGGTGTTTTTGAAGCCTACAAAAGTGAGGAAGGTCTCATCATCTGAAGAGGGCTGCTGGCACCTAGCATGCTGCCATCTTAGCCAGCAGTCAGTCACCCAATCAGTGGCCCCCGAGGACACGACCGTCTGTCCGCCTGTCCTGCCACCAACCATCCCGCTAACTCCATCAGGTGCATCTGTGGTTTTTCCTGTGTGCATGTGTGCGTTCGCAAAGGGGGGTTCGTGTGGTGGTGACAGGCAGGCCAGGAACACTGGAGGGCATGGGAAATAGACAATGCAGTGTTTGTCCAGGTGGGAGAAAAAGCAAGAGAGAGACAGGTGGAGAGAAAGAGAGGAAGACAGTGAGACAAAGAGAGGAGAAAGAGGAGGAGTATGACAGATTTCTCCTGGGAGGCACACTGCTCTTCAGGCATCGGCATGGCTGCTGATCCTGCATGAGAGCCATGATGGATCAACGCCGGGCCCCGCTAGTCGCTCGGGGCTGTTCTCGCTAGGGCTGGGTGAGGGGGGGAAACAGCCGCCGGCTTCGAAAAGTTCGACGCAAGAGCCAAGACGGAGAGAGAGAGAGAGAGAGAGAGAGAGGACACTTGAGGGTTATTTGTTTATTTATTTCCTCCCATATGCTGTATCCTCTGCAATGCTACAGTGAGTCAGCTCAATGAGCCGTGAGGTGAACGTTCCATCAACTCTCGCAGGATAGGTGTGGGCATTTGTGGGCTGACTGGAGAGCAGCTTAGTCACTCCTCCCGCATTCAGAAGTGGTGCTTCCGAGTGTTTTGGATGGAAAAGTGCTCGGTGGCATTTCAGCGTTAGCCTTGGACATGCGCTGCCCTCTTTCCCCCCCCGTTCTAAGTGCTCAACGCCGAGCCGAGATCGTCAAAGAACGTGTCACACTCATCATACTCAACACACTTTTATAATTCACTGTCATCGGTCGAGTAGATCCGAAAATTGCTCTGTTGTGATAAAAGGGTATGATTTGTTATGATGTAGTTTGTTGTTTTGTCCTTTTGGTTTCCTGGCTGTGAGTCTTGACGGCAGATGAAAGAGCAGCGTCGCCGGGCAGATAAACCAGCGGCGGGTTAATTAACCTGGTGACAGAGGAGCCGGTTGAACCAGAGCTTTGTTGTGGTGTGGAGCGGAGAAAACAGCAGCTGAGCGTGAAATGCCGAGTTATAACGTGTGTGGGCGCATGCTTGTGTGTATTTGTGTATATATGTGTCTTGTGGTTGTCTGTGTGACAGTTTATTAGTATTATTGTTCCTCCTGCTGGACTGTAAGTGTGCGGCCCTGAAAGAGAAACAGTCCTCTGATGCCCGCAACTTAAAGGAATTACCACATGTCCTTCCCTGTGTCTGTTTACACCATATGGAGGGTTTGGAGCCAGAAGGGTAAAAGGAGGTTTCGACTCATTTTACAGCCAAAATAGTTTCACCCAGCTCATTGCAATTCAGTTGTATGTCTCTTATTATGCTTAAGTTCACTAAGAACACATTAGTATGTAGAGCAAAGGCCAGGAGAAAGGTTGCGGAGGGAGAAAGGGTGAGACACATACGTACACCCACACCTGGAAGACGCTGCTTGAAGCACCGAGCTCAAGGACGAACAGCGAGCGCTCCTCACTCACTTAGCAGCCAATTCAGATATCGTAACGAGTTGCGTTCAAGTCACACAGGCTTGCTTATCTAGTCTAATGTCCCTTCATAAATCATTTCTGACTTTTATGAACAGTTTTCTTTGGGAATGTGCTTTTGTCGCTGGATCGCTCTCACGTTTTAAACTCTTTGACTCAAAGTTTGTGTTTTTTTTGTGGCTTTTCAGTCCAGACGTCTCTCCGAGGGGTCTCCTGGCCTTGCCACAGCCCTAGAATTTAATATAATCCCTTAAGACTATAGACAGCGTTTCAAATCCAGTGAGGATGAGCAATTTAACCATCAACTGTGACAGTAATGTTTTCCCATGTCCCCTAGTCCACTATATTATCCACAGTTTCATCCCATTCGCCATTTCCCTACGGAATTGAAAGCAATATTGCCCATCCACTTTGCCTCAAAAAGACTCCCATGTGTCAACGCCTTTAGAGACATTCAATTCTCACGTTAAGGATTTAAGCAATCTTCCTTCATAATGACACAATCCTCACACTGTAGGTGTCTTAGAGGCAAGGGAGCTCTCCGTTGATGAAGCTGTAAGCTGCCAATGTCAGCCTCTTCAGAATAACTCTTCACAGGAGGTTGAGGCAAGGCAAGGCAAGTGAATTCCTGAGGCCTGAAATCAAATTAGGCTGTGTCCAATAATAATCAGATCTGGAAATACACACCGATTTGAAGTGAAGGCCCAATGAAAATAAGAAATGGGAAATGAAGGAGTTTGGTGTCTTGCCAGCGTTACACAGAAAAGAGAGGCAGGAGTGCAACCCGCTCTGTGTCGGGAAACAGTTTCACATGTTTACACAGAGCTCTGCTGCTTGTGTGTGGGTGTGTTTAGTGAGTGAGTAACTAAAAAAGAGAGAGAGAGCAAGAGAGAGAGAGAGAGAGAGAGAGCGTGCATGAGCCTGTGCATGTGTGTATCTAATGAACAGTAATTTCATTTAGAAGGCAGTTAGAAGGGCGGTGCGATCAGGCGTTCCATTTCAGAACTCTATCCCCCAGGTCTCACACACACACACACACACACACACACACACACACACATGCACGCACGCATGCACACACACCTGCACACACACACACACCGTGGCTCTAAATGCATACAGAATAAATGTCTCCTGGCTGCTATCTAGCTATCTAATTATTCCTTTTTTCATTAAATGGGTAAATCAGATTGTAATTAGCTGGGCTGTCATTCAGTGGCCGGGGAGCTGGAGATGCTGAACACTTATTGGACATTATTACTGCGTGTGTGTGTGTGTGTGTGTGTGTGTGTGTGTGTGTGTCTGATCGCATATGCTTTCCTCTCCGTCCCTAGGGCAAGGCAGAGGTCTCTGGTAATTACTTTTGTTGCACCAGGAAAGAATGCTGGTAGAGAGCAGGAAGGAAGCCAGCGAGCAACCAATCAGGCGCTATAGACCTTTGAGCAAAGCTTCCTCCAGGTCCTATCAATGGGCCAATCAGCCTCCAGCCACGTGCTGTGTTATTTTACATGTGTTATTTATCCAGTTTAACTGAAGAAAAAAAAGTAAAATACTGAAATTTGCCAATATCTAAATGACCATCTACCCCAATTTGTGTTTTGTTAGACATGCTTTAGTCGTGGGGTAAAGGAGCCATCAAAGGAAATAAAGCCAAGAAGAGGGTTATGTAACATTAACCATGGCTTCACTGACTAATTGGCCCTCGAGAGACTCGGTGCTGAAGGAGGACACTTTCTCCCCATTCCTGTCCTGTAGCAGGGCACACGGTTATTGCTCACACAGTGCATCTCACTAGGATTGCTTGTGTGTGTGTGTGTGTGTGTGTGTGTGTGTGACAGCATTCCCCCGTCTCATTGCATGCAGCACCGCCCGTTCGTCCAAACCCCCAGTTGAATTAGTTGAATTGATGTAAAACACTTCAGAAATTACTATCTGTCCCAGAAAAGATAAACATCGACTCATCAGGAATTCCAGTGCTGGCACAACCGGAACAAGCCTGCCAAAGTTTCCCATCACCGAACCTCGCTTGGAATGTCAATGTCCCTTCCTACTGATTCTGATTCTGTTCCTAACCCAGGCCCCCCCTCACTCTGGGGACCTCCTAAAGATTTGTTTGGGAGGCTTTTGAAATTTGCAGGACCTTTGCATTTGGTTCCTCGCTTTGTGCCTGCCTGGCCTCGTAAGTTTTAATTGCAAGTGGAGAGAGAAAGAGAGTGCGCCTGGATTGTTTCTAAGTGTGTGTGTGTGTGTGTGAGAGAGAGATTGTGCGCATGCACCTGAATGTGTGTTTGTGTGTGTGCTTGTTTATGTCTGCATGCATGTGTCTTGTGCGTTTAAATGTGTGTGCGATGGTGTTTTGTAATTACTGGTGGGAATTTGGATTCAGTCTATCTGAGAACAAAGGCATTCCTGCATAATGTTCAGTTCTGAGCATCACCACACACACACACACACACACACACACACACACACACACACACACACACACACACACACACACAAGTGCTCTTCATTCAGCTGTAAATGGAACTGAAGGTGGAATGCATGTAAAGATAGATCTGAGTCTGACAGAGAGGTGACAACATGAGTTATCGAGTTGAGTGTAACTATGCATACAACATAAAACATATCCTTTCCTTTGTCAACAACAAGAAAAACTATGAAAAAATAAACACAAAACAAGCAAATAAGAATGTAACCCTAACCCCGTCCGTGCCCCGAGGCCCTGTCTCTTCGATAGATTCTCATTATTTTCACAGTAACGTTCACAAGTGCTCAACATCATCCTTCAATTTCAGGCCTAAGGAATGATCACCTGCACTATGCTCCTTTCTGAATACCTGCTGCTATTACTGTGTGTGTGTGTGTGTGTGTGTGTGTGTGTGTGTGTGTGTTTGTACAGTATAGAGCACTTAATCCCTATTTGACCCAGGCAGATTGTGTTTGGATAGCAACACCTACACTCTGCACAGCGCTGTATATACAGTGGGTATGTGGGTTTGAATAGACTGTAGTGGTTGACCACACTGTCTGCTTGTGATTCAAGACCTTTAGAGAAGAGAAATAAGGAGCGCTGCAGACTGTATAGGTGGTTTTGAAACAGGAATGAGTCATAATGCAAATCGTTAATAACTTAAATTTAAAAGTACATTTTTCACTCTTTTTTTTTTTCAATCACGAGGAGAAGCCGATTTTAGTGATGAAATCTTCTCTAAAGAAGAAGTTCTCCGATTGAGAGGAGCCCAGATGAATCATGGATTGGCAAACAAAGCGACAGCAGCGACTTCACACTCTACATTCCCCTGCTGCTCACGTCTCACATAGATGACATCACCGCAGTGGAGGCCCTCTTTTATGGAACGAGGCGGTGTGTGAATAAACAGCCATTCTGTCATTTTATGGACAATAAAAGATTGAGAGGATAAGGAAAAGACAGCGATGGGAAGAGAGGAGGCGCCACGCTCATCCCCGTTTCTTTCTTCTTCCTTCTTCTCAGTTTACCTTCTCACAGGGGTGACAGAAAGGATGACAAACCTTTCTTTCTCTCTGTCTCTTTCCATCTCTGTTTATCTCTGCCCCTCTCTCTCTTTGTCAGTGCTGTGTGGGTGGGTTTTGACCACATCTGGGCACTGTTTGAAAAGACTGTTATTTCAGCAATTAGGCTTAAAAACAAATAAAATACCTTTGGTTTACGCTTGCCAGTCTCAGTATATAGACACACACACACACACACACACACCACACACATAGGTCATGCAGACACATAATGACATAATGACAGTCATTGTTTATGTTTGTCATCCATTTTTCATGCTCAATTAGGTGAAATGGAGAGCACGTCTCTCTGAAACCTCAGCTATGGCAGGAAATCTCAGGCTTTAGAGGATGCAGACTGAGGCTTAGAGATGAGCTGTGTGTGTGTGTGTGTGTGTGTGTGTGTGCGTGCGCACATGCATGTGCACGTGTGTGCAGATTAGGATGTGTGCCATTATGCATGTGTGGTTTTGTGTGTGTGCTTTGGGGAACAGCCAGCACTTTTTGTTTGTGTTGCATGTATGTGTATACATGTATATCTGAGTGTGTGTGTGTGTGTGTGTGTGTGCAAGCGTCTGCGAGTCTCTGTGTGAGTGACACTATGCTGCAGACCTTTGCAGTATACAGTATACAGTAAAGTTTCATCAGTTTTGGACTAACACATCAATCACTGCAGATTAGCTGACACCTATCCTACCCACACTGCTCTGCTGCCTGCCTGCAGACCTTGACTGATAGGTGGGCACTGGAAAAGCAACGCACACACACTCATGCAATAGCATACAGGCAAACAAGGTCTCTCTCTCACACACACACACACGTACAAACATTTTTTTTTCTGCCCACCGCGCTGGATCATGGTATTTATTCTATTTCCGTGTATACGATTGCTTGTGGCTTGTGCGAGTGCATGTGTGTGTGTGTGTATGTGCTCTAGCCTTGTTGTGTATATGTTGCGCTGATTGGCCTCTCTCTCCGCGGTGGCTCGACGCCCGCTGGGCTCGGTATCAGGCTGATCAAACGGACGTTTACACAGGCAGACGAGCGGATCCCCAACGATACAAGCTCCACATTAGAGTCTGCTCGGGACCACCGACCAACTCAGCCCTCAGGCTCTGCCCAGCTCGGGTGAACTGACAGGCTGACGGATAGACAGACAGCCAGGCAGGAGGATATAGGGGTGGGCAGCATTAGTGGTATGAACGCTACAATATATATTTGATCCACAGTCTGGATTTGGATGTTGTTTATTCCGGTGCAGCCTCATTATTTCACTTGTACACAGAAACTCTAAATAGCCTTTGCAGAATTTGTCGTTATGGGCGACAGTGACTCATGTGGTCATGCTTTTGGTGTTTTTTTTTATTAAATGTAAGAGGAGAAATGGCAATTGAAAGCTCTGCCAGTGCCAGTGAGGAATTAGTGATCGTGAGAAAAAAAAGAATAAGAAATATATTGAAAAAGAAAGAAATCTGTCCCACTGCTACAGTTACAGTACAGTAAAACCTGATCGCTGCCCTCATAGCTCAGAGTCTTCTGTATCTTCAGGAACCTTTTTATTAAAACTTCAAGAAAAATGAATACAGCCGTGATATTTCCCGTTATCATCCATGCTTCAAATTATATTCAGGCCATACCACCCAGCGCTAGATAGAGAGATAGATATATAGATAGGCAGGCAGAGCACCACACACACACACACACACACACACACACACACACACACACACACACACACACTAGCTCGAGCAATTGCGGTAGCTGAGCTGCACTAGGCAGGGTGATGAGCGATGTGGATGACAGGTATGAATGAACTGTCTTAACTGTGAACTTCAATGACCGTTTTCCCCCAGCAGAGCCCATATGGACTGAGGAGGGCCGGGGCCTGTGTTCCTAGGATGTTTATAGGACGGGATCAGAAGTGGAATTTGTTTATTGAAGAGCAGGGACAAGCTGACTAATCATCTCTGCTGGAAGAAGATGAAAAGAGAATAACAGAAATGTTGAGAGACATCGAGTAGCCCCCCTGCTTAGCTGTGTGGGGCCCAGTGGTGGAAACAAGGCCAATCTTTTTGTAATATCCCTGCACAGTATGCTGTCCTCACTAGCACGAGTCATATTCTGTTGAGAAAATATTGGCACACACACGCACACACACACAAACACATACAAACACACACACACCTGTAGACTGTGCATGGTATTGTGAATGCTACTGTGTCTGAATGGGTTCAGTAGACCAGTGATATCAGCCCATGGGAACGGCTAAAATTGGCAGACCACACTGGTGGAGGAGATGTGTGGAGATGTGTCAGCACTGTATATTTGTGTGTGTGTGTGTGTGTGGTATGTGTGTGTGACTACACCCTGCCTTTTCTTGATTAATGGAGTGTGAAGGGATTATGCTGATTCAGTTCATAACTGGGGCACAGTCATTACACAGGTGTGTGTGAGTTTGTGTGTGTGTGTGTGTGTGTGTGTGTGTGTGTGTGTGTGTGTGTGTGTCCTTGCATGGCTGTTTTCCACACCCGGGCAGGTGTATGGAGACAGCAGAGCAGTGTAAACGTCCCAGTCCTTTTGTCCTCCGTGCCAAAGGCAAACATGGCAGACAGCTCACGCTAATCCCCTCTACCCTTATCTAAACTGCACCTGAGAGCAAAGGAGAGAGAAGAAAGGGGAGGTGAGGATGGGGAAATTCAGGGAGGAGAGAAAGAGAGGGCTAGAATGGAGGGAGAGCGAGGAGAGAGTGACGGATAGAGGAAGTGTTTGTCAAAGGAAAGACGGGAGGAAAAGTGAGGAATCGCATGCCGAGAGGACAAGATTAGAGATGTGAGGAGATGAGGAGGAGAGAGCGAGAGAGATAGAGGAGGAGAGTGAGAATTAGCAGAGGGAGAGAGTAAAGGGAGAGGGAGAGTGAGGAGGAATAGATGGTGTAAAGAAAACAACTGAAAACTAGCTTAGTGCTAGTTACATGCTTGTCAGCTGTGAGCGTCGTGGCAAGTAATGGAGTAATTGTGTTTTCTGTCATGATACAGAAATGATTTCTAATCATTCAGTCATTAGTTTACAGTATTTCAATTAATACCTCTATTGAAGAAACAGAAAACAAAATATTGTTTCCATATTCTAGTGCTTACCTCTTCAGATCGACGACTGACTACGTGTACACACTAACCTCTGAGAAATACTGTGATGTTGGATTTATAAATAATAACGGGTTGATGGTTGACAGAGACAACAGAAAGGAAATAACCTAATAGAGCAGCACTTCCTCCATCCCTGTATCCCTGTATCTCCCTTCTATGTCTCTTTCTCTTTCATGCATGGTCTCTCTCACCCCGTGTGTGTGTGTGTGTGTGTGTGTGTGTGTGTGTGTGTGTCTGCTTAGAGCGGAATGCTAGTTGGAAGTGTTGAAAACAGGAGCTGCGTCATGGACATTTTACACAAATCAAGACCCGCACACACCCCACCAACCTGGCATGTGAGAGACACACACACACACACACACACACACACACACACACACACACACACACACACAGACACTTGGAGCATTTATGTGGAATCCAATAAAGACAGACCCAGCTGTCTGTCTGTTCCTCTCTCCAACACTCCACACCAATAATCACACAACACTTCTTTTTGCTTCCAGAGGGTCTTTTGTCTGTGTGTGAGCGTGTGTGTGTGTGTGTGTGTGTGTGTGTGTGTGTGTGTGTTACAAAACACTCTTTCTCTCAGGCCATGGACCATATGACAATATTCCTCTGGGATTTGAATTGCTAAAAAACATCTTGTCTTCTGTGTGTGCGGGCGAGTGTATGTCTGTCTGTTTCGCTTTTTGTCTTTATATGTGTGTGTGTGTGTGTGTGTGTGTGTGTGTGTGTGTGGGTGTGGTTTGTGGGTGTGTGTGTGTGTTGAAGTGCCAGGCAATGAGTTGATTGGCCATATGTCTGTGTAAATGGGCTCTTTATTTAATAAGGCTGGTGATCTAAATTGTCATTACTGTCAACATTTAACTGTGGCCCTCCCTGCCAGATGGTATTTGGTAATATATCACAGTGGTGAGGTCTCTCATATTACTCTTTACTGATTACAAATTAATCACACAGATTAGAAATCTACTCATTTTCTATTTTTTTCTTTTAGATTATCTTGTATTAGTCTTGCAATAGATTACTCAGTTACCAGCCCCTAGGATAACGCTGTGCTCCCTAGTATGGTTAGCTGGTAGAGAAATAGGAAATAGTCAGTTGTTATAATGGAAGTGGCTTCTGAAGGTTGCAAGGTGTCACATTGTTAGCCAGTTTCTGAAACGAGAGGACAGCGATTTACTGGATGTTCCCACTAAAACAAAGACAAATATAGCTGCAAGGGCCCAAGACCATGGGCCAAACACACACACATGCCTGAGATAACACAATTTGCAAAATTTGTCCTCAAAGCAGCATTTTAGAGCACAACCGAATGGTTACGTGTATCAAAATCCTCTGGAAAGAATCTATCCAGTGGTGTCATTTTTTGGCTGAGGAGTTGGGGAGATTTGAAACCTCTCCACCAAATTTGGTTGCTCTGGGACTTACGGCCTGGGAGCTACAGATCATTGTAAGGCAGAAAGAGTGGAAGAAAAATCCTATATAAATCCTAAAATCAATAGAGTCCTAACTAGGGCTCTATTCTGAGCTAAATGTGTATGTATCATTACAGTTAATATCATAACACTTATCGATCTACCCCATCAGCAAGTGCCTTTACCTGTATAGTGTCAAGAGTTTGACACAGTAGTTCAAAAAATCAAAGCCAACCATTTTTATTGCTATTGGTAATATTGCCTTCTCGTAGAGTACGTCCACACTAAGCCGCTTATATCTGAAAACGGCGTTTTTGGGTCTAGCGTTTTCAAAAAGCTCGCCGTCCACACTAGACCACCAAAAACGCAGACCTCCTTCCATGGGCATGCGCAGACCACTCGGACTGAGCGGCCGGCTCGCTCACAGCTGGATTGAGTGACAGTCAAGCAGTGAAACGTCATCATTTTCGAAAGTCTCCGATACATTTGAAAACGCCTGTCCACACTACAACGTGGGGCCGCCCTAGTGTGGACGGGAGGCCAAAACAGAGAGATAAGTGTGCGTTTTCAAATTTACCCGGCTTAGTGTGGACGTAGCCTAGTCACTCTCTCCCAAATCACCTAGAAATCACAGCTTCCCAGTGTGTGTGTGTGTGTGTGTGTATCATGAGAGTCAGAGGAGGATGGATAAGCGTGGTATAACGATATGGAGAAAGTGTGAATGAATGAAAAGCGGGAGAGCGAAGTGGGTGTACGGATTCAGACGGATTCACACAGAAAGAGGGAAAAGCAAGGACAGATCTCCCAAGGAAACAGATCGTTGCTGGGTAAGGCAGAGAGGCAGGAAGGCTGTCTGTGGAAGAAGGAGGGAGAAATGGAGGGAAGGAAGAATGGGCGGTAGGAGGTAGAGGTGTATGTGTGAATGTGTTGGTTTATCAAAGCGTGTTGCTCCCAGCAGCGCTCGCATCACCTCACTGCTGCAGTGTGTACATGGAGATGTGTGAGTGTGTGTGTGGATGTACAGTATGTACGCCTTGTTAAATACACTACAGACTGTTTTGTATAGTATGTCTTTCCCTTGGTGTCTTATTTTAAATCCGTACAATCTGGATACACTTTTCTCTCAACTCGAGTCCATTTCTTCTCTCTCTTTATTGGACAGTGTGTGTGGAAGAAAACAGAAAGGGAGTCTCCTAAGCAGCTTCCTTTCTTGCTGTCGAGGCAAATACTTCAGCGGCTTCTCCTCCTGACAGAAGAGTTTCCTCTGAGATGTGTTGGCTCGGATCAATGCCGGTCGGTTTCAAAAACAGATAGCTAACGAAATAACACACAGTTTTGTCTGCGAGGGAAGACAACGAAGGGACGGAGTCAGAGTCATAACAAAATAATACAACCACAGTCGACAAATCAGTTGCGTCTGAAGTGGCGACACGCTGAGGGCTCAGCAGTCTGACGTGGTGAGGATCACACTCGAGAGAAGAGGGTCTGGCTCGCTGTGCGTTTAGTTTGCGTAACTTTGCCAATCTTCCTTTCACTTGGCGCTCCACGTCTGCTCTTAAAAAAAAGGATCACATCTGTAAAGTCTTCACAATGTTTCCATTCATTCAAGAGAACCATCTAGTCTCTCTCTCTCTCTCTCTCTCTCTCTCTCTCTCTCCATGATGGGGGTTAAGTGTTAGGGTTAATTGCAGCTCTAAGTGGAGCCCCCCACTGCAGTGAAAGAGGGAATTTTCACACCATCCTTTATGTCCTTTATTCTTTCTTTCACGCCATCATCTGTCCTCTATTGTTTCAAAGGGCCCCTATGGGAACCGCAGTGGGCCACTTCACATCTCCGTCCACTTCTCTCTCACAATCTCTCTCTCTCTCTCTCTCTCTTTTTTTTTGTCCTGATAAATTCCTGATAAATGTGTTGAAGTATTTGTCGTATACCAGCTGCTGTTTATTTGTAAGTACTGCATCTTACAGTACCATCTACTGCATACAGCAAGGTGTTGTGGGTCCAGTACAACACAACAGCCTCTCTCTCCCTTCTCTCCTTCATCTATCTCTTGTTTCTTCCCCTTCATCCGTCATCACTCCTGTGCTGCCCCGAAGACAGCCAGGAGGGAGGGAACCCGGAGTAGGTAATAACAGAGAGGAAAGGAAGGAAGGATGAAGAAGGGGAAGGGAAGCGGTGTGTAATAATTACGCCACAGAGAGGAGCTGAGACGAGAGTGGAGCGGTGGTTTTAACCTGCTGTGCCGTGCGCCGCCGAGCGAGCTCAGCTGTGCCGTCAGATTTTCTTCAAATGTAGAAGAAAATGAAGGTGGAACAGAAACATCACATCCGCTTCAGTGGGTGTTTCTGGGTTGATGTAGTTTGGGTCTCATCCAGCTTTCTCTGTGCTAACCCTGCTCATACCGTAATACATGGATACCTAGTAGGTTTTGTTCATCTTGCTGTGTGTTGCTTCTGAGGTTTAGATTCATTGGAGGCCTGTACACCTCCTCCCCCCTCCCCCTCTCTCTCTTTCTCTCTCTGTCACTTGGTGGTTAGTGTCTGTGTGTGTCTTAGAGTCTTTATTGGCCTTTGTTTTTTACTCCATCTCCACACTGACTTCTCCCTCTTCCTCTCCCGCTCCCTCCCTCTTTCTCTCTCTCTCTCTCCCTCTAATTCTATTCATGAGGAGTGCACACTCCATCATCCTGTCTCCCCATATCTCTGTCTGCCCTTCATTTTCTCTACAACTCTCTGCACCAGAGAGAGAGAGAGAGAGTGAGAGAGTGAGAGAGGAAGAGAGAGAGAGGTAGAGAGAGAGATGGACAGATTAGGTGACAGTGATAAGCGATCGATCTCAAGGCCAAACAGCCCAGGGAGGATCTCCCCCTCCCCTCTCCCTCACTGTCCCTCCTCCCACACCTGCTCCTCCTCCTCCTCCATCCTTGTCTTCTCCACTTTCCACTCCTCCTCTCCTCTTCCCTCTCTTCTTTCTCGCTAACCTTTGTTCCACTCAAACTGACAAGGGTTCATTAAGGATCCACTTTGTGTGTATAAGTGCATGCATGTGTGTGTGTGTGTGTAGACGCTTACGCACACTTTTGCCTGTCTGCCTAGTTGATAAGTCATGAAGGATGGCTCCCTGAGGTGCCCCTAAAGAGCTTTTAGTGGCTTTCCATCATGCACATGTGCATACACACAAACACACATAGCCCTCATTAGAGTTTTTCACAACAACAACAACAACAAAGCATTTTGCTCATGGTTGGACGGCGTGTGTGTGTGTGTGTGTGTGTGTGTGTGTGTGTGTGTGTGTGTGTTTGTACTGTCTGTGTGTGTTCTTGGTTGTTTTTGCACACACCTTTGTCTCTTCTGCTTGTGAATGCACACGGTCAAGCCGACATGTGTGCACGTAGGATAAGAGGAATATAACCCCCCTCCCCTAGCCCCCCCTCCCCCCCACCACCCCCACCACCTCCCATCACCCCCTCGGTCAGAATGTGCCCGACGCAGCATATTACCCTAACGAGGTTGTCTATTGATCAACTGGTACTCTTTGTCCTGGACGCCTAAATGGACCGTCAGCCGCTCTCACCAGGCCTTTATGGGAGCTGTTATGGCTTTGGCCTGATTACAATAGAAGCACTTAAAACACCAAACGCCTGATGTTTTATGCAAGACCACGCTCCGCTTCAGAAGTGCGCGTCCGCTCCGTAACAGCGCTCTCCTAAGTGTATGCATTTCAGAATGTTTTTTTTCCTCGGCGGCGTTGATCTATGACGCTTACCGGTGGTCGGCCCGAGCTATTTGCTCTCGATGTGAAATAGTTTGTTTGGGTGTAGGTGCTGA
Organism: Hoplostethus atlanticus; assembly: GCA_034670405.1. Taxonomy (NCBI): domain Eukaryota; kingdom Metazoa; phylum Chordata; class Actinopteri; order Trachichthyiformes; family Trachichthyidae; genus Hoplostethus; species Hoplostethus atlanticus. The sequence continues at coordinate 12,684,524 of JAXDDX010000002.1, read as the reverse complement.
TGATTAACGTCAGGCTAAAGGAGCTGATGGATTCTGTTAGTATTCTGTTGGAGTAGCGGTGGACAAACATACAACGCAAAGGGGAAAGTATGCATCGGTCTGAGGAGCAGCTCGGTCCTCTCGTGTGTGTGTGTGTGTGTAAGTGTGAATGCATGTTTGTATATGCACATCGGATGTGTGTGTGTGTGTGTGTGCGGGTGTGTGCATTTGTGTGGGTGTGAACACTTGTGTGCTGGTTTAATTTAAGGTCACCCAACTGTGACCAGGGAGGATATGGAGATATTACCCACAATCCTCATCACTAAATCCCAGCGCCCGGTCCTCATGATAAATAAGCTTTTTCCATCCTATCATTCCCTCTGCTGTTTATTCATGATGCTTCCCACTCCAAATATTTCACCGTTCATTGGGAAATATATTGAGTCGGGGCTTATAAATCACAGGGCGTCTGACATCGGCTGTGTGCGTCTCACAGACCATATGAAACATCATCAGTAAGTTTTGCGGCAGCCCGGAGTATTTTGTTAAACACTGATTGTTTCTGGTATTACTTTGATCCATCGTCGTCTGTCAAATTGTCTTAAATGAGATGTGCAAGTACTCCCTGTAGTTTAACAGATGCCTCTCGTTCTCTCCCTCTCTCTCTCTCTCTCTCTCTCTCTCTCTCTCTCTCCCTCTCCCTCCGCCTTGGTCTCTCTATCTCTCTGTTTGCATAAGTTAGTGTTTCATATGAGCTTATTCGAGACGAGCAGCGTGAAGCCAAAGTCTGAAGCTGTTATTAAACCAACCCCTGTGTATGACTGATACTGCATGCTGATGTGCTGAACTGCAGAGATGGTCAATTAGATAGGACCATATGACTTTCATTGCAATACTCTTTTCTTTGCCTTTGTCGGGGTAACAGACAAAGGCGCAGACATATTTTCTTTCTTTCATATTTTGTTCTTTCTTTTGCCGTCTGCACACATACTCTTTCTGCTTTTCATTTTTTTCTACGATAGAAATCAAAGGTCAGCAATATATGTATTTTTTTTCATAATTATCTTACATCTTTCTTCTTTTCATATCTTCTTTTCTGTCTTTTGCTCACTCCCCAAAGGTTCTGTCTGATGTGGGTGTTTTTTTCCATGATAGAAATAAAAGGTCAGCAGTATTTATGAGAAATCAAGTTTATGTCTCATTCTTTCGAAAGGGGGAGTTTTTTTAGTGGAAAATACGAGAAGATGTGGTTGAAACTGTGAACAGCTGTGTAATGTCAAAGCTGTAAAACATGGAGGTGAGGATGTGACACGTACATGCACACACACACACACACACACACACACACACACACACACACACACACATAATACAAACATACAAAACTTCTCTGGTCTATGAAGTGATTTGTGTTGAGTTGATCCATAACACCTGTGGGTGGTTTCAGACAACCCTCCTAAGTCTGCACTGTTGACTTATCTGGCCCATCTCCACACACACACACACACACACACACACACACACACACACACACACTTGACTAAGCCATGCTTAAACTAGGACATCTCACATAAGCATCTACTGTGTGTGTGTGTGTGTGTTTATGTGTGTGTGTCTGTGATGAAGGGGCCCCTGCTGTGCCCTGATGGGGACATCAATACCGGGCGGTTTAGGCTTTCGACACACTAGCGTCAGAGTGCAGAGAGAGAGCAGCAGGTGGACTGAAAGACAGGCACAGGAGGGAGGACCAGCAGAAGGAAAAATATAGAGATTGATCATTCTGACAATAAAATAGAATATAAGCAGTTGTATATGAACATATTGGCTAAACTGTATGGGTGGGAAGATTGCTTTCTCAAATATGGAGTGTCAAATATGAGTACAGGCTATATAAGTATGTATGGACATCATTTTCTAAAAGTATCAATACACAGTATGAAATAGTGGAACCACTACGCAGTACGTAACACTGAGAGGGATATGGGAAAACTTTACAGCAATGTACAAGATGTGCAAATGTGCATCGTATTCACTTTGCAGATGATGGTAGCGTCTACATTACTAGCTCATCAACCCTTCATCTTAAAGAGTTTCACTGAATTAATAAGATTATTGTAATGTAATAATATATGTAGCTCACACATTCAAAATAAATATCATTCCAGTTGTAAAATAATAATTAGACCATCTTTTTAAAATACAGATTGATAGTACTAGGTAGTACTTTTGATTTATGAGGGTCTTGCAATACCCAGCCCCCGGCATGTGGTGAATGTGTAGTATGGTTGCCGCAGAGGGCCCTGACAGCCAGCTCAGGTCAGGGGATGAGATGAAGGGAACAGCTGGGGAGGGGTGTATGTTAAGGAGAGAACGAAAGGATGGATGGAGGGAAGGATGGAAGGCATTCTCCAACTGCGCTAACTTTAGACCACACATGTCCGTAAACCCCCCAAAACCTGTCCACAACGTGTCACCAGTTGCCTCCATAAAAACCCCTTTGTGTGTGTGTGTGTGTGTGTATTTGCGTGTTCATATATTCATTTCTGTGTGTGTCCAAACCAACTAGTGAGCATAAATAAACAACACAGGGCCAAATCAGTAGCAGCTAGTCGAAGAACTCCTGTCTCCTGTGTTGAAATGTTCTTTTCTTACCAGGAGCTTATTGTTTCAGTTCCCTGGCCTGCATGGCAAGTTCAGAAGTTCATGAACTCACAGTTGGGAGTGTGAACAGAATGTAGCTTGTACCCGCCAAGACCTGACCTACCGACGCAAAACCTCCCGTCTCCCTCCGCAGGGGGAAACTCAACCAGGTCAATTAGTTCGAATGTGGTTTGAAACTAGTTTTGGTGCCGCAAGAATCAATCAGAGCCTCTATTATCAGAGGAATGATTTCGGGGGCGGTGTGTGTGTGTGTGTGTGTGTGTGTGTGCACTCACATCTATTTGATTTTTTTTTTGGGTTGCATGCAAAGGAAGGTGTTATGCTCAGTTCTGCCTTGCTCCATGCATCTCTTCCTCAAAGCTGCCTTTCCCTGTTTTCAAACCCATGCAAAATGACTGGGAGATGCAAACAGAGTTAATCATTAACCAACACACACACACACAAACACACACCCACACAAACAGTATGGACACACCACACACACTGCTTGTTTGTAACACTAATCGCCCGCGGCCGGCTCTCCTGGGCCGGCAGAACAAAGGCATGCAGACCGTCTTTTAGCTTGTTTGACGTGACACAAAGCACCGTTTGGCTGACAGAGCTCTTGCTCCATCAAACCTGGGCCTTTTTAAACAGAGCTGAGTTGGGATCAAAGGCAAGGACAGGACTGACTGCTCCCACTTTGCAGAGCTTGATCGTGTTCACTCTTTCCAAAGCGAAAACACGCTCGGTCTCTTCAGAGAGAAACAGAAAAACTGGAGGAAAGTTCCACCGTTCGTTCGTGCGGAGGATCCATAACCAGGTGGCCCCGCCAGCAACACACAGAAGAACCTTGTTAATTCAAAACATTTTGGCGTAGAGGTCGCTCGAAGCTAGCGAGATGTTTTGATGACTGTTGGCATAGAAACAGGGATTGAATTTATTTGAAATGTGTATTGTATACACTGCATTGAATTTGCTGTTGAAAAAGGATGATGTAAGGACTCTCACATAGTGAATGGTGCACTTATCCAGATCACTTGTGTTGAATACCAGTTGTCTGTACCTAGGACCAATGAATGGCGGTTTGTGATGCATTGAAGTAGCCAATGCCTCACTAATGTACGACATTTATAATGGAACCAATACAAGGAGAGCCAAGATACGGCCCTGAACTGTACAGAGTGTAACTACCTGAACCACCGGCGGAGGTTGATGTATGTGCATGTATGAATTTACGTGTTTGTGTGTGTGTGTGTGTGTGTGTGTACGTGCATGCATGCGTGTCTACATTATGTCGTGCCTTTTGCTGCCTTATGTAATGAAGGCATTGCCCGCAATAAGACACAGCAGCCCTAGTCCCCGACACACCACTTAACCCCCCGCCTGGGACCTTGACAGCTTCTCCACGGGAGGCTGACCCTGAAGGTCATGGAAAACTCCTTCTTCACATGACACACACACGCACACACACAAACACACACACACACACACAGATACAAACTGTGTAGGAGCTGAAGGGCCATAGATTTAAACAGGAATGAGGAATTAGCAGAGAGGCCCAGGTGTCAGCCCCCCACTGGAAACCACACAGTCGATCCCTCTGGAGTTACAGCTACTGCTCTGTCCTGACCGCCCTGCTAGTTATCTCTCTCTCTCTCTCTCACACACACACATGCAATAACAAACATCTGAATATAGAGAAACACATACATCCACACACTATGACACGTGGGGAGAAACAGAGTGTGTCCATGCGGGAAGCCAGTAAAGGTTTTGAGCTGTTTGATACGTCTCACCCTCCGCTACATGTACGTACTGTCATAACACTGTGCTCCAGTCCAACCTGCTGTCTGAACACACTTGCAGTATGCTCTGAGGAAATGATGTTGTTTCAAGAAAATGCAATGAAGTATGTGGATATTTTAGATGTGTGTGTGTGGATTTTTGGATCTAGAAGCAGCAGCCCCACGGTGGGAAACTATGCCGGTGTTGTGTGGAGTCTGGTTATGAAGCACCTCCATTACCTTCCTCTTACTTCTTTTTACCTCTCTCCATTACCATCTGCTCTTAAAACGCTCTTCCCTCCGACAGTCAACAGATGCTTTGGAAATTACCTCCCTTTTTTTCCTCCGCCGCCACATCCTCCACGTCGTCTGTCTGCCAAAATCATCCCCCCTTCAATAAAGTTGTAACACTGAGGGCGTTGGTGATTTTGGGTTGGGTCTTAAAAAGTTATGATTGAACTTGAAAGTTGTTATCTGTCAGGATGAGAAGACAGGCCACGCAGCGCCTAAATCTGACTGCGATCGCCACGATAGGCTTTTTTTTTTCTTTTTCTATTAAGATGAAAGGATTTATTAGCCCTCTAAACCTGTTTCAGATTTGAAAACTTGATTTGGTTGGCTGCCAGGTTGATAGCTGTCAGGCCATATTGCTGTTTTCCTGCTGTCCAATGGATGCGTTGACAATATTTCCCAAGGCTGTCACAATTACGACAGGTCTACACTTGCTTGTCTAGACTAACACAGATCGCGGCATTTACATAACATGACATAACATGACATGACATGACATGACATGAGCCATCTGGTGGATTTTATCCTCACAGTACTACAAAATCCATACATATTTAGCTTCGGTAGGCCCCCGGTGGGACATGAACTCCATAACCCTTGCACTGTTCGTGACATCCTCTACCTATTGATGTGCATAGGAGTAGTGGAGCAGCTCATTTTGAAAGGAGCTGGTTCTCTCTCATGTAAGAGTGTACTGCTGTATTTCACTACACAACCCTCTTGCATCGCCCTAAGACAGTAATTATGCTAGAAATGAATGGCTGATGTACTGTATCTTCTCATTATGTGAACAAGCTAAATCCATAGAATGAAAGGCTCTGCAACTTTTAACAGGAGCATCGGTGTGTGTGGGAGAATTGGAGGGGGGAAAAGATTTTGATTATAGTGAGAACACTGACAAGACGAGCCCTGAGCAAAACGTTCTGATACGAAGCCCACCGAGCTCTGTCGTACAATATTGCCTTTCAATTAAAAGCCCAAGTGGGGTGGATTCCTGCCACGTCACCTTAATGAGGAATCAGAGGTGTAGATGAAGTTAATATATATATAGTATATAGGCAGACACAACCTAGCATACAGCACTGCTATGGCCTCACACACATAAACACACACCCATTTGGCCTAAGAAGCAAACGTGCATTGGCTCACCCTTCATTTGTTATATAACTACCTCTGCCTGTGTGCTGCAGTCACAGGCAGCCTGACACACACCCTATGCACGCACACGCACACACACACACACACATATACTATCTATATTCTCAGCTACACACAGCATGCACACAATAACACGTACTGCCAGTGGTTTGTGAACTGTGAAAGGGGCAGAGGTTTTATGAAAGTGGTGACATTATAACATCCTGACACAGCGCCATGGCAACCTACCTTGAAGGTCAGTGTGTGTGTGTGTGTGTTTGTACTCTTGTGTGTGTTTGTGTGTACGACTGCATGTGGGTGTGTCGGTGTGTGTGTACGTGTGCGTGGCCGTCATGGGAGTCTTAATGATCAGTGTGATGGGTGAGAACACAGCCTTTGCCGGGATGAAATAAACAGGACAATGCATGTTTCTGTCTCCCCTCTTTTCATCGCTGCTTTTTCCTCTATTCATCCTTGCTTCTACCTCTATTTTTAACTACCTTCTTCCCTTTGTCTTCCCCCTGCAGCTTACACCTTCATACATGCCTTTCTTCTTTTACTCTACTCCCACTCTCCATCTCTTCTGTCTCTCCCACATGGTGTGCTTCCTTTATTTTTTGCCCTTTTTGCCAGTTTTCCTACTCATTTCACTCCTCCAACCATCTGCTGATCATTTGTCCTGAGAGAGAGAGAGTGGAGGGGGAGGGGGGGGGGGGGGGGGGTTAGGGGTTACATGGCAACAACAGAAGAAAAGTGGGCTACCAACAACCATAGGCATGCTTCTGTAGTCATAGCATGCTCTATACAGGTGGGCCACAGCCTTCACAGCGGAGGCGGCAGAGGTAAAAAGCGAGGCAGAGGAATGTGTGTTTATGTGTGTCTAGTTGTTTGGCTGTCAGCAGGTCGTCGTTTATGATTGGTGCTCTTCAAAGGAAGGCTTACATCTACCAGTTGTGTGTGTACAGGTGGGTTATGTACAGGAGCAATTTCAATATTTTCAATTGCATGCCAGGCTGTCCACATGTGGTTAAGAGGAGGGAAAAGATGGCGAGCTTTTTATTTGAGAAAGTAAATGTAAGGATTTCGTAAAATCTAGGGCTTGATTTCGCCCACGCCCACTGGATGCTTTGACTTCCTCTGAGGTCTGCATCGGGGACGTTACGCAACGTTGCCTCCTGTTGACAATTATCAACATGTACCTTTCAAAGTTGTTGAAATGTTTAGTTGTGTTAGTTGTAATTATGTGCTAATTGCAGTGGACGCATGCTAACTTTTAGCAGACACGTGGGCTGTTTGTGTTTATCCAGCCTCCTGAAGCTAGCTGGCTATTCAGAGCAAGAGACCAAGGTTTCTTCTTTTCTTTTCTTTTCTTTCTTGGCCTATCTGCGTTTTGTCTTACTTTGTTCTCTCTCTCTCTCTCTCTCTCTCTCTCTCTCTATCCATCTCATAACTTAGACACTTTACACGATTCACAGCCGATTCACTAGTGCTGTACCGTCTCGGCTGCCAAATACCTTGTCACTATAAAACAATGAATTATGATTAATGGCAAAACATGTCTCCCACCCAATGATGTATGAGTATTAATTGACACTAACTGGCAATCTGTGGCTGCACGTGCACACGTATGCACGCTCACACACACATACACACACACACTCCCGTCCCAGTAAACATGTCAGAGCATACAATATTTACAATGGGTTGGGAGTGGGTTCGGGGCAGCAGTGATTCAGGAGAATGGCCCCAGGGTCTGACAGGATGTTGGGGGATGTGTCATTTTTGTCTGACTTCCTTGGTGACGAGACATAAAGAAATCCTTTTACACACACACAGATATACACACACACACACACACACACACACACACACACACACTTACTCGCATACACATCAAAATGGTTGTTTGTCAGGGTATATGGGTAGATGAGCTCAGAGGAAGTATCTGTCTGTTTTTCTCTGTTTTGGGGCTTGAGCTCCGACAAGCCGATGCAAACTAGATCAAAGGTTCACAAGAAGCCCGACGTCTCACTGTTTGACTCGACACCAAAACCAGAACAAGAACTTGTCTGTCATTGCTCTTAATTCATTGTCTCCCTGGGGCAAAATGAGCACTGAGAGACATAAATGGCAGAAATGAATATAGTAAAATCACAGTCGGGGATGGGGGGTGGAGGGGTGAGGAGAGAGAGGTTACAGGAGGGAATAGAGAGGGAGAGTGATAAAGGAATGCACTGGTCCCAGTCCCAGCGTCTCTCTCCTATGACAGCCAGTATATTATACTGGCCTGACCACCTGCTGAGAGCCTGGAGTACACCCTCCATAAAGCTACAGCAGATGGACACAATAAAATGGACCATGGCCAGCAGCTATACACGTGTGTGTGTGTGTGTGTGTGTGTGTGCAGCTACACATGAGATATACTGTATGTGTGTCATGTTGAAGTGTATGCCAACATTCAAACATGCACCCCCAACCGTGTCCAGGAGGTAACATCAGTAATATGTGATACTCTATAGGTCTGATGTCTCCCTGGAACCACCCTGGAGCTGTAAGCTATACGCCAGTTAGCCAGGAAGGAATGTGGCTGTCAACCCAGATAACATACGACACTCACATGCTCTTCCTGTGATTTCACTGATCTCCCTCTCTCCCTCTCTCTCTTCCCCTCTCAGTATCGTGTACTTTGAATTTAACGATAAAAAGCTACAACCAGATCAGAGCAACGTAAGAACATGAACTAACTGGATTCTTAGATTCTGGTTTTGATCCCTGTCCTTTTTGACTCATACACCTTTCGAGCAGCGTTTCACACAGTCAGTTCCAGAGACCCATTGCTGAACGGTCCTTAGGATGGTTAGCTGGTAGAGAAACAGGCTGTTTTGTGTTATGACTGGTAACGTGAGCAGTCCCTGAAGGTTGGCGTTGTCATCGCTTGCCAGTCGCTGAGATAAAAAGAAAAACGTTTTTCTGTCCCCAAGTCCCAGAGAAAAGAGAGAATTGCTGATTTCGGTGGAATCGGGGAAACGGCGGGTTGGTGAGGAATTTAATTTTACAGTGAAGATGACTGTGGAGTGGAAATATCGGATGCAGTTACCTGTTCTCCCACTCCCCCTCTTTCTCTCCATTACGGTCCCTTGCCATCAGTAATAACAAGGCGAACACCTCCCTGGATGTGAGGCAAAGTCCTGTTCTAATCGCTATTTAGAGCGAGCATGGTCAATTGCAAAATCCATCTCAACTGGAGGCATGCTATAAGAATACTCTCTCTCTCTCTCTCTCTCTCTCTCTCTCTCTCTCTCTCTCTCTCTCTTCTCTTCTCTGCCTTTTCAGTCTCTTTCATCCTCTGTCCCAAAACCAATCATCTGTAATTAGACAACTGCTCAAACTATATTGAGAAGTGTTTGTGGTAAGTGTGTGTGTGTGTGTGTGTGTGTGTGTGTTGAAAGGTTCTGAATAGGCCTTTAGATGTGTACTCTAGCCAAGGTTCAGGCAGAGTTCATCTCCACTTGGCTAAACACATTTTCCCTCTGGACTGAAATCAACAAGTGATCTTTCACTTTGGGACCATGCGTAAACACACACACACACACACACACTCATCGGGATATAGACAAAAGTTGGGGGAAGAAAACTCCCAAATTTGCCTTTTATGGTCTCAGTGTATTTCTTGTTTCTAGGTTACTGTGATTTGATTTATCGGGCAGCAGAACATCGCCCGGGGATATTGAATTGAAAATATATCAGATGTATAAATTTCAACACACAGAGGTGAAATAATGTAAATAGATCTGATTTGGGGTTGTGGGAGAGAGAAGGGGAAAGGGAGAGGGAGAGAGAGAGAGAGAGAGAGGGAGAGAGAAAGAGAGAGAGAGGCAGAAGAAGAAATACAAAAAATGTGAAGGGGAGAGAGTGAAAGAGAGACATAAAGAGAGACAGAGAGAGAAAGCGAGACATAAAGAGAGACATAAAGAGAGACAGAGAGAAAGAGACATAAAGAGAAAAAGAGAGACATAAAGAGAGACAGAGAGAGGAAGAGAGACATAAAGAGAGACATAAAGAGAGACAGAGATAAAGAGAAAGAAATTATCTTGTATTTTCAGGTCGAAGGGATGCGACTCTGTAACAAATGCAGCTGTCAGCAGACTAGCGGCCGGGCAGCTCTACTGACAGCCTCGGTAGTAAAGGACATGGAGCCGGCCATCGCCTTTTCTTTTTGCACAAACAAGAAATGTCTCCATTGTTGCAGCATTTAGTTGCCATGGAGCCATCAAGTGACCGTTGCTCAAAATAGAAAAGTTGTCATCATAGTTATGTCTTTTTCATGAGCAGAGGCTATGAAGCAGCGTCGTAGTACATAGGTGGCTGTAGCTGGGAGTATGGTGTAGTGCTGTAGAGTCACACTGTCTCGGAGGGGAAAAAGCAGCAAGGGCAGAATATAATCAACTTTTCTCAGACTAAACAGGTAAAACGTGCTATTGCACAAGCGATGCGTTTACAGTTTTGAGCTCTGATGTTTCATTTCTCTTCCTCCTTGTGGGTCGTGCCTCTGAACTGTGCTGTATATAATAGTGCACTGCTGAGGCAACGCATGGGAAAGTTCCTCTCTCTATTGAATCTCTCCTATTCAGCTGGTGAGATGACTTGGATTGCTCTCAGCCTCCACCTGCCATTGAACTCTTACTCTACTCCTCTCCTCTCCCTTTCTCTTTCACTCAGTCTATCTATCTCTCCCTGTCCTCCTTGCTTTCTGTCTGCAGCCACCGGTGCACAGCTCAGAGAAGTGGCTGATGGGAGTTCATTGGGTGCAGTGTGTGTGTGTGCATGCCTGCATTAGTGTGTGTGAGTGTGTGTGTACGCGCAGGGGAGCTGTGCGTGGACGTGCATATGTGTGTGTGTGTGTGTGTGTGTGTGTGCACAGCAATGTCACTGGGCTGTGTAATTGAAATGGAAATGAGCCAATCAGCGACTGCAGTGGCGTGCCACCTTACCCTGCATTCACTTCACTGTTCCAGCTCTCCCAAACTCGCACTCTGTTTGTGACTGTGGTTTTGGGTGTGTGTGCGTGCGTGTGTGTGTGTGTATAGGGCGGGGGAGGAGGGGGGGTGCTGAAAATACTTGGCCCTTTAGTTTCAGCCCCGAGGGCTTGAGGAGGCGTTGTGAAAGAGTGTAATCAGTTGGTAATGAAGATTATCTCTCTCTCTCTTTGTTTCTCTTTCACTCACTTTCTCTCTCCTTCACACACACACACACTCCCAACTGTGTCCATCTGATTTCTCAGCCCGTGGTGTTGTGACCCGCCGCTCTGAGACAGCTGTGGCATAACAAAGACATGTAATTATCACCATTTGACAATTAGCCTGCCATTCAACTCTGCTGCTTAATCACCTCCTCCACTTCCACTCCGCTCACTAGAATGGAAACGTTTCCCTCTTAATGATGTGACCGCAGGTATGTTGCAAGGTATGGGGAAATGAATGTGGGTGGTGTTGGGTGGAGTGGAGAGTGTGTGTGTGTGTGTGTGTGTGTGTGTGTGGCGGGGAGGGATTTTACTCAGTGCCAACTCCCATCTGGACAATTTGCAGCTTTTAATGTGATTTGAACCAGCTTTTAGCTTGCATCGTGGACGTGGATAGAGCGAAGCATGCACGCACACATGCATGCATACACACACACACACACACACACACATAAAATAACCCTTTCTGATGGAGCCTTAATTTACATGCTCTCTTGGTACGCTCTGCAGTTGTTTTATTTTCACAGTTCACTCTCAAACTATTGACCCCGGCATGACTGTACCATCTCCCCCCGCCTCTCAGCCGTCCTCCCCAGCCCCTTATTTCACTTTTTTTTAAGGATGCTAAGAAAAGCACCGCTGCATAGCACAGCCTTGATTTACACCCCATTGGTACTCAACAACCTCTCGGCGCTTGTATGTCCTATACGGAGGCTGATGTATGTTTGAGCGCACGTCCATTTCGTGGTGAGAAATGGTTTCCTCGTTCTGCTGAGACGCTCGGGCTGTTGAGATCTACAGCAGCCGATCAAGACTGCTGTTTGCTATAAAGGAGAAACCGGGCGCATCAGAGACTCCCCTATTAGTCCCTTGGTAATGGGATGTTTTATGATGACGATAAACAGAGATTTCTAGAAAAACAAGGACGTGTTTTCCAGGACACAACCTGATGACAACCCTGGACTGAACAGACTGCGCATCTGAGCCTGATGACCTTGATACCGTTTCTGTCACAGGCAGAGAAGCTGTAGTATAGTGTAGTAGTATATATATAGTAGAGTATATAGAAGAGTATATAGAGTATATAGAAGTGTAGTTGAATAGCTTGAACCAAGGCTTGGCTTCACTGGAAACCTTGCAGTGCTATCTACAGTGTTCAGTCCTGCTTTCTCCTTGTCTGTACCCACTCTCCCCTCCCTCGCTCTCTCTCTCTCTCTCTCTCTCTCTCTCTCTCTTTTCTCTCTCCCTGACTGTTTCTCATCCTCACGCTCTTTTCTCACTCGGTGCCATTAGCAGCTTCTGGCTGTCTCACTGCTGTTCCTTTGCCAATGTGCCGGGGAGCCCACTGAACTGATAACACAAACCTAATATACTAGTGTGAGTGTGTGTGTGTGTGTGTGTGTGTGTGTGTGTGTGTGTGTGTGTATGGAGGTATGTGTTGGATGTGTGTTTGTCAGGTATATGTGTCTGTTTGTGTGTGTGTGAGTGAGTGTGTGTGTGTGTGTTACAAATGCCTGTCCTGTCCCTTTTTATGTGCTCACTCACCCAAACATCCTCTGGTTCATTTGCAGTCAGCGCCACGATCCACTATTCTGACTGCTGAGGCAGGGAGAGAAGGGCAGCTGAAACGTCACACACTCACACACTCTCTCTCTCTCTCACACACACACACACAGAAGACCGTAGAAGCTGTTGAGGATGTGACCATTAAGTCAGTGACATTTTGAAGCAGTGAGGGAGATGCATGACTCTTCCTGGACCTCCGTGGACATGTTTTAAATGAGATGTTACAGATGAGCTGCCCTACGCCTTGGTTGTAAACACTCTCACACCGATATTTACCCTCCCTCGGTAAACACAGGAAAAAGGTATTTCCTGCTAGCCCACGCTTACACACACACACACACACACACACACAAACACACAGACATATACAAACATTGGCCAGTGGACACACGTGATCACAGTGAGTTGAGTGAGAGATGGCTACGGTTGCATTTGTCGCATCACTGTGATTTGTATCATCCAGTCATGCCAGGATGCATTAACTGACACGTCTGGACGCACAAAAATCAGATTAAGACACAGAAGTGGACAGGTTGGCACTGTGCTGAATTCTCTGTAGCCAAAATGTGCGTACAAGTAATTTAAGAGAAGTAAGAGATGGAGAGGAAAAAGCAATGCAGACATAAATAAATACATACAGCCGCAGGAGACGGATTAGAGCCATGTGTGATCATACAGCAGCCTGATCTCATAAAATCTGATCTTGAGAATCTCAAAAATCACATCAAAATGACGAGTATAACCGTAACAGTACTGACATTTTTCATAGTAGTTAGTAGTGGTAGTGCAGCATAGCATGTCCGAAAGCATTTTAAGAATTTTAAGACTAAGGTCTGTAGACAGATCTTGAGTTTCTAGACCTTTAGTGCCGTGATCACTGAGTCATGTGGAAGCTGATTTCTCCACTAGCATCTGTGTTTTCCGCATATTAGATAACATGACATAACTTTTGGTCTTTATAACTTATTTCCATTGTACCCTTTCATTCTCGTTCGTCTTTAGGCATAGTGCATGCTCTATAGATGAGAGTGAGAGAACAGTTGGGAGAGAGAAAGGCGCCACCCTGCCGTGAGTATAGGAGCTGCTTCAGGGCGCTCACCCATGGGGCCTCCCAGTGTGTTCTTGGGGACCAGGGGCCCGTCTGATAGATTCCACTGGTAGTTTTCAATTAAAAGTTTTGTCAAAGCTCTTGTGAGGTGGTGCTCTCACAGCATTGATGACTGGGTCTCAATTATAAACTCACACCTCCTGGCTTCTGGATGAAATGACTCAGTGGCAGCAGGTGTATGTGTGTGTGTGTGTGTGTGTGTGTGTGTGTGTGTGTGTGTGCATTCCTGTGTACCTGTGTGGTTGGCATTGTTCCCCACCGAGTGCTTAAGTGTGTGCTAAATTGAAGGCATCCCCCAGTGAGTGTTTACAGGTGTTGAGTGTTTGCTCAGCGAAGCACTCTGTGACCCCACGGCTAGAACCAACCCAGCCTGGACCCACCCAGCAACTCACAACAACACACACACACACACACACACACACACACTGAGGAATTACTCTCTATTTGTGGTAGGTGTTTAAGTTTCCACAAGTGAGCGAGACAGATTTTGTGGGCAACCAGAATAGTAGAAACCTTGTGTGTGTGTTTGTGTGTGTGTGTGTGTGTGTGTGTATGCAAGCCTGGGACAGAGTGTGTGTGGCCTTCTGATGAGTCTGTGTATGTATTGAAGCCCCTCTGACCCTGTGTGGCCTGTTGTGGATCATTGCAGTTGTAAAGATGCCTCTCTGCACGGCCCTCAGAGACAGCCAAGCACTGTATTTTTTCCTATGATGACATTTACTGTCTGGACCGTCTTCCATCCCCCTGATCATTTGCGCTCTGCTCTCTTGCAGCAACGAGTTTTTCCATCTACGCTTTTGGGGGGGAAAAAAACTTGAAGTAAATAGTTTTTCAGAGAACAGAAAATCTATTGTCTGGGAAGCATATTTTCTCAGACTTGGACTCATCTATCACAGCACAGAGGTGTGTGTATGTGTGTGTGTGTGTAAATATGTGCGATGTGCGATGATGGATTTATAGACAAACCTACCCCCTTCGCGTTTATTGAAGCCAGAAGATGAGCGCGTTAGTGCTTGTAAATTTCCACACGACGTCGGCGGGAATGTTGAGAGATCAAACCTGCTGCCGTATAACATCCAAAGAAAGACGTCTCCAGAATAACGCAGAAAGGGTTTCGTTTTACATTCACCGTTAAGTGAATGTAAAACATAAGCAGCCTTGGCTCTTGTTGATCTGAATAGACGTAGACAGCCTGTCAAAGATGTTCCTCTGAAAGTAACGACCACTTGGCTGCTTCTTTCTCAAGTTTAAGTTCACCATAACTACTGAAGATCTTTTGAGAAAAGCAAATGGATTTCATACTGTATTTACCATTAATCCAGACCAGTAAGCTTATTTAATAGGCCAGCTGTATTTCATATTTCATATCCCTTTTCTCTCTCGTCTTCTCTCGTCCGACCAGGTTCCACCGCGGGGACTACCACATCGACGTGTGCATCAACGACTACCTGGACGTCTACTGCCCCCACTACGAGGACGCGGTGCCCGAGGAGAGGACGGAGCGCTACGTCCTCTACATGGTCAACTACGACGGCTACAGCACGTGCGACCACACCGCCAAGGGCTTCAAGCGCTGGGAGTGCAACCGGCCGCACTCCCCCAACGGGCCGCTCAAGTTCTCGGAGAAGTTCCAGCTCTTCACCCCCTTCTCCCTGGGCTTCGAGTTCAGGCCGGGCAGAGAGTACTACTACATATGTGAGTCGCCGGTAGTAACGCGTCACGGTAGCCCCTTCTGAGTGTTATTTCATGTGGATGTTGGAAGAAGTACCGTGAAGTACCACCACATGCACACACACACACTGTTTGCGCCTCAGACCAGCGCAAACCGGTACCCGATAGAACAATATTAGCTTGTATTTTAAGGATTACAAACCCACATGGCCCTCTGCTGACCTAATGGGTTTTTTTTGTTAGCACGTAGCGAGAGAGAGAGCGAGGGAAACTGTACTCGTACTCCACAGACCCCGACCCCTACCGCATGTTTTCACAACTTTACCATGGAGTTGGAGTGGTATTACGGTGATTAGAGTAGACACTTTCATGCTCCGCTTTCAGCAGAGCTTTTTCATCCCGCTCTCATCACTCCTGGAAAACTCTTCCCTAAAATGGCAATGGAATCCGTGGGGGAGTCGGAATGAGACATTTTCAATGTTACAGCTCACTTCCCCCGCCGAACAATACTCTATCCTTCATAGAGAGTGCCCCCCCCCCCCCCCCCCTCTCTCTCTCCCGCATTATGATACGCTCCTATTCAGCCCACGTTAGACCTTAAGTTGTCTGCTTCTTGGCACGGGGAAACCGAGTCCTGCAGGGCTTGTCTGAAGCTGTAGCCCATGGGAAATTAGGTTTTATCAAAGCAAGGTGATAGAGTGGAATTGAGTTGAGTTTGTCCTCCCACCACAGACTATATGCACATGGGAGAGAGAGAGAGAGAGAGAGAGGAGTCACCGTCACTCAACACAGTCGCCGCCACTCTCTCCAAACACATTTGTCACACTGATACCCTGTTGCTATCGCAGAATGGGAAATTCACTGCGGTGCAATGCTGTTATTCTCATATTGGTGGCATTAGTACCGCGTAGCATAATTCACACTGTACCAGCTGTTGAGGCTGGTGTGTTACGGTGTGTGTGCACGCTGTATGTGCGACTATACGACAAAAAGCTCACTGTAAATTCACTCTCAGCAAAGCCTGTTAACACTCTCCCGCTAGACCCTGCTGTACTGTACCTGTATCTCCTGTCTGTTTATCTGTGAAATGCGGTCTGCGGTGTTAATGCAGCTGTAGGTGGCTGTCAAACCTCCTGCGTCTCTCTTTTTGTCTTTCCCCCTCTGTCTGAGTTAGTGTTGAAAGAGCCGGGAAGATGGCTGCGCTGCGCCGCGCTCTGAGCTCCACTCACAGAGATCTGTTTTCTGAATTGGCACCTTTTATGAAGCAGTTAACCTGACAGCTAGCCAGGGACTTCTGTCCTTTCATGTGTTTCCATTCATTTCATGTGTTTTCTTTCTCCCCTCCTGCTCTGTTACACCTTAGAGTGAGGGACTGCAGTAAAAAAAAAAAAAAAGAGCCTCTCTAATGTTAGCCATTGTTTTTGTGGTGAATAGGTGTTTTCCATCTCAAGCCTGTCCAGGAAACCAATAGCCCGAAATCCTTTCCCAAAGCCTTTCGCCGGCCAGCTGTTTGGTCATTTGTCTGGTGAAGAAGTAACCAGATTTCTCCTTGCCTTTATAGCCAATTTGCATTGACAGTCATACTAAATGAGATGAGGGAAAAATGGAAGTCTCCGAAGTTGTGAGCTAGATGGGGGTTAGAGAAGGGTTACGCAATTCATCCACTCCCTCAAGTCTCCATTTCCAACATATTTTTTCCATTTCTGTTGAGAGATGCCTGTCCTAAGGGCTGGATTAAATTACACCACGACCAACAGGGCTTCCATGGAACACATCCATTTTGCTGTAGTGCTGCATATTGGTTTAGTGGCCCGCGGCTTCATTGGCTATTGAGTGATTCTAGCGTGTAGCCTCTCTGGCTACTGTGGCGGATATTAAAGTCATCTACCATGAAGTCATCTGACATGTGATTTCCCATTGCCATTGTGTCCAGGCTGAAACGTCCGTAAGATGCAAGGGAGATGGCCATTGATGGATTGGACAGTCTCTTTAGTGGACAGAAAGTGGAGCTGAAGAAGACAGAGTATGAGAGAACGATAGTCATAGTATTACAGCTGCCAATTCATCATCAACAGCATGTTGTATCCTTAGCACTGTTATCATCAACCATCATCAAGGCATCTTCCACGTGATCTAGCCAGAGACATGCTTTTAAAGGCCTTTCACATTGCTTTGGCTTACATCACTATTACTCTTTATCACTATAGCTGCAACTGTAAACTTTAAGTAAACAGACCGCAAAATTAAATCACAGCAGGGAGTTTTTCAAGAGTATAACCTAATTACTGTAATTTTCTCAGGGATTACATTTTGGTTTAATAAGTTATTGATATCTGTATTCAGAAGTTAAGAAGAAACTCTAAATATCAGCTCAGCCTTGATTATCTCTAATCTTATTTAAAGAGAAAAACCGAATGCCGCAACAACTGAAAACCGTCCCTAATCTCATTTCTACAACACAAACAGGTTTATTTGGCATCAGTTGAAAACAACTTGTGGTTGTTTGAGCGACAATTAGCATCTTTTTTCCCCTTGTGCACGTACTGTAGAGTACATTGGAATGCTTGCATGCACGTGTCAGTCCGCTAAAAAGAAAAAGCATACCACAGGGCTGTAGAGGGACACAACAACAGTACAAAAAGTAAGTATAGTGTCTGAAGAATGTCTGTAACCCCAGAAAACTAGGAGAGAACACAATGTGTGTATGCTTCGTACACAACATCCAGGGAGAACACTGTAATACGAAGCACAGAAATATGAAATCAAACAATAATATTCACAGTGTAACAGCATGAGGCAGCAGGGTGGTGTAGGGACGAAGGAGGATGCCCTTGCCGGCAAGCATCTGCTCTGCTGGTGTGCCCTTGAGCAAGACGTTGAATCCCTCCTAGTTTGACGCTTTGACCTCCCTATTGGAGGGGATGGGGGGTTTAGGGGGGCTTTCCCTACAGCAATCAATAAATTATCACATTACATAAATGTAACCGAACTTGAGAAGTGTAAATGGTGATTTCAGATGAGGTGATTAATGTCCAAATCAAGTACAGCGAGCTCGGCGTCAGATCAACCAACCTTTATTGATCAAGAGAACAGCATGCGGTTCCCTTGATCAATAAAGACCGGTTAACCTGGTGGTTAGTGTGCAATATCTACAGTGAGACCTATGCTAGAAAACCTGTGTCTGTGACCGAGCCCTGTTCCAGTGACGCTGACCTACAGTCACTTTAAACAACCTGGATCCTCCCAGTTTTTCCCAATGGGGTCATTAAATCTCCTTCTTCTCTTATTGAGCACAGAAATATAAAAACACGTTAGGCATAATAATGGACCTGGAAGAATACTAAAAAGTTATTAGTAACTTCAAATTCCTGAGTAATTAGTTTTTAGTAACTCATTTATTATCATGAAATCATTAATTGGTACATATTTTCATCTACATTGTGTGTTGATATCAGTTCAGCACAGAGGTCAGGCTTTGCCCTTGTAGCCTGTTTGCCCACATTGTCTGGCGCCGCTGTAGCGTAGCTAACAGAGAGACTTGTATGCATCATTACCCTCCGTAGCCACACCTGCACCAGACAGAATTATCAATACGTCCTGAGCCGGCGGTCATTACCCATGAGCACACGGGGCGATAGGTCAGCAATACGTACTGTAAATGACCTAATGTACTGACAGGATGATATAGTCCAGGGGAGCTTTTAGAAATACGCCACTCCTTTACAAAGATAAAAGATTTATTGAAAATCAATAATTCATTGGTCTCATTGTAGTGTCATTTTTTAAAAGAGTATCCAATTTTTCACGAGATACGTACATTGCAGCGACAGCGCTCATGTACACGGTTTCAGAATATGAATCGTTCCTTCATCTTTCATAACCAAATGACCCGAGGGAGAAAGGGGGATGAAACATCTTGCCTCGGTGACATGATTGATTTGGTATCTGGTCTGTAGATGAGAATTAAGATGTCAAATTATATTCCGGTGGAGAAAATTCCCGTTAATGGTGTTTTTCGGGCCTCCCGAGTTCAGTGCGGGTCGAGGGCTGATTTGTTGCATCTCTGATAGAATTAGAGAGAGCAGACGGGGTTCTGCTGTCATCTGCTTCAACAACAGAAAACAGCTTAATCAACGCTAGCAGGACGGAGGGAACTCACCCAAATGGAGGTCATAATTCTTCATTTCTGTGGCTGTCAGCCACTTGTCTTTCGGTTCTGTTGCTCGAGGCAGGTAAATTGTACATGAAGACGAGAGGAAAGCTGGAGTCAGTCAGGAGCGTGATCCCTTACTGGGCAACGTCTAGCTGCATTTCCCCTACAGATCAACTTTTTATATATGTGACAGACAGAGAGAGAGAGGGAGGAAGGGAGAGAGAAAGAGAGAGAGAAAGAGACCAAGCATTAAACAGAGATACAATAAAGATGCAAAATTTACTGCCTCCAGGAAGACGCAGGAAGCAATCTAATGCTGGCCACATATGCAAGCAATTCAGCAAAACGCAGTATAAGCAGTGAGTGAGTTACGGTTGGGGAAGTGTCCGCTCCTCTGACAGACTCCGCTAAAGAAGGGATAAGGAAGGACAGCACTTCCCGGGTCAAAGTTCACAGTGCATTCGTGGCTTAACCGAAACCCCGGCTCACCAGAATGCTGATGCCAGCGTCTTTTTTTTCTAATATGGAGAGAATCTGTATTGGAGTGATTTTAATCTGAAAAGGGCAGAAATCCAATATCAGCGGCAGCTCACTGCAAGAGACGAGTGAGGTGAGTAAAGGCGTTTGTAAGTGTGTAAGACGTGTGGCAAATAGGAAACCACTTGGTGTCATCATGCGGCGGGCAGATTAGCAGCAGAAAAGATATTGCGCTCTTGCCGTCTGACTTGTTAACCTACACGGCCTGGCATTGCCGCTCACAGAAAACACAATCGATGTCACCATTTCTCGCAATGTAGATGGAATTATTTTCGTAGGTGCTTCTGGGTTTGACGTTGCAAGAGAGAAAGAAGCTAAAGCAAGTCTGTAGGAGCTAATACATAATGGACACCCTCTTACTGAATGACCAACAAAACCCAGAGAGTGGTGAAATCCTCCTGATGGGGCTTCACTCTGCAGATACCCGCAGGGCAATGTGTAAAATGCAACACCAGGCAGGCATAGATTGATCATAAATAATAAGGCAACACTCAAGAAAATCTCTTGATATTCATAAAGCTTTTTTCACAAGGTCTCTTAAGGTCTTATGAGGCTTTCCTCCACCTGCTTCTGCACATGCACATAATGCTCTAGCAGATTCCAACTGCAAGCCGCGGACATGCCGTCTTGTGATTGATCATAAATCCTGTGATGCACCATGCGCCTACAAGCAGCTCTTCAAAGAGGAGAGAGGAGAGGAGGCAGCAACAGGGGGAAAAAAAGCATGAAGCAACAAATGAAATAGAGGTAGTGGACGGTTTATGTGTATTTTGTTGGAGCTCTGGGAGGGTTGCTAATAATGACAAAGTGCCAGAGCTGTTCCATTTGTGGAGCAAGGAGGAAAGCTGCATGTGGACACCATCATAACTCAGACCTTCCATCTACTCACATGAAAAATCAACCCTGTCATCAGCATTCAGAAATGATCCGACAACATGGAGTAATGTGACAGGAAGCTATACTCACAACACACACACACACACACATGCATGTATGGATACACATGCACTCAGACACATGTAGGCAAGCACCTACAGACGAAGTCACCACCACAGACACACCGTCTTGAACGGATTATCATAATCCTGATAGATGGAGAGATATTTCACCACCTCACTTCCCCCTTCTCCATCATTCCTTATTTCCCCTTTCATCTCCTTCCATGGATTGTGGCTCAGTACTGTCACACACATGCACGTGATCACACACACACACGCACACACACACACACAGTCAACACACATAAATGCACACATGCTGAGCCACTATCTTAAAATGGCGACTAACCAATTGCTTCCAACAGCTCTGACTATTGGCTGCTGAGAAGATCCCAGAATGCGCAGAACAAAAAGCTGTTAGCGGCCCGGCCGTGACAAGCTCCCGGGGCCCCTATTTAAAAATAAACTGAAAACAGTCTATGGACCGGCCAGGCTTGGCTAATGGAGCCCGAGTTAAGTAATGGGACACTTGTTGACAGCCTGGAGAAAGCAAGGCAGGGGGAAAAAGTCTCTAATCAACTATTTGAGTTTGACTACCAATAAAGTAATCATCACTTTGCCTGCTGAAGAACAGAATGGCTGTGAAAAGCCAAGAGATCAGAGGGAAGTAGGGCAGGCGAGGACTGTGAGTCTTGGCTTGTTATGATTCATGCACGGAGCAGCCGTCTTCAGCGGCTGATTATGATTCAGTATCGCAGAGACAAGGACAACATGCTATCCTTTGTAGAGGCCGTGCATGGAAAACCCTTTACACTTGTATTATCAAGCCAGTGTGTCAGGCATTATCTTTGATTGCTCATTGTTCATTTACTTATTGTTCTTTTTCATTCTTCCATTATTTGGGGGGGAACACAACTAACACAGAGACACACATTTGTTCACACACCCACACACTTCACCTCCCTTCTGCTATTTTTCCCTTCTACTCAAGGGGTGGATGCTCGGGCTATAACAATAATATTCTGGTTCTATGTGATACACTAAGTGCAGTAATTAAATATTATGATATACGGTGATTTATTCTGTGGCAGCTTTTAAAAGCTGAAATACCCGTTAGATTAATAAATCACGTCTACTTTAATTTGAGTGCGAAGACATGAATCAATTGCTAGATGAAATTCAAGGGTTTCCACACTTTCAATGACACTCTTTTCATTTTCGAGAAGATAATTTGTCAGAGCATCATTATTTGGATTCTCATTATTAGAACAAAAAGGATGATGCTTGATGTAATAATTGTATCCCCACGCCATCACATTGATAAACAATAGTGTGGGGAAAGTATTGCAATATAGAATTATGCCTTATCAATTTTCCCCTCACTCCTGCTCAACGTTCCCGTCTCCCCTCTTCCCCTCAACAACATGATGAAAACATGATTTCCATCATTGCACATAACCTCATCACCTCAGGAGCAAGTGGCATGAGGGATGAATTTCATTCACTTCTGGCAGCGGTGGAAAGATGCAAAGAAGAAGAGCAAAAGGCCAGATATCACCAGGGGGGAGAGTTTATGTACCCTCCCCTGCCTGGATCCATGTCCTCCTCCTTCGACTCCCCTCCTTCTCCCTCGCTCCCTCCTATTGTGTGTTCGCTGTAGTAGCATCTGGTTAATGGTCCTCTTCCCAGGATCATCTTCCATCTTCGCACACGCACACACACACACACACGTATACACAAACACACACACACACGGTTTATGTGTGGCACTCGGCAAGTCTTTCTATTCAGTATTTTTCTTTCTCTCCTCTCAAGTTGTTTTGACAGAAATGTATGCCGCTGTGTAATTGGTGACGGAATGACTATCTATTGGTTTTGTGTTTGTGTGCAAAATTGGCTTATTCCTTTTTATGTACTGCGCGCGTGTGTGTGTGTGTGTGTGTGTGTGTGTGATTGTGGGCATAAAAATGATTATCTTGGACAGTGGAAGAGTTGGCATCACCCAACGGAGGGGTCATGTAAACACTAAACTCCCTCTATTCGAAACTCACTTGAGGCTCTTGAATTTTCCTTCCATGGGTTCCTTGAGTTTTCTTCCTTGTGTAGTGCACACACACTAACACTCTCTTATTTTGACCGTTTCCATACCCTGAAACCAAAGGACAAATGATAATGAAACCCAGCAGTCATTTCTGAACTCGGGCAGAATAAATGTGTTCCTGGCTGCTATCTAACTATCTAATTGGGTGGATGGAACATGGGTAGAAGATGGCACAAAGTTTTTGGAAAAATCTGTGTGTGTGTGTGTGTGTGTGTGTGTGTGTGTGTGTGTGTGTGTGTGTGTGTGTCCTCTCTCTTGGACACTGGTTTATGTAAACTCAGACTCCTGGATACTGCTCTGCGTAAACTCAGACAAGGTTTGTACGGCGCGAGCCACAGGGGTAATCCCAGTGAATCAAAGACAAGGCCAGCAGGCTGTTTTTCAGTGGGTTGGCAGAGGCAGCTAGCTAGGAATGTTGAGCACTGGACAGAGCATTGTAGGGCATTCTGATTTAACCCGTCCCATCCTAACAAATGAGCAGGGATCAAAGGCTTAGAGCACCATTATTAAAGCCAGCTGGAGACCCGACGCAGACTGGAGGCATGCTAACACGATGCTGTTAATGCCACATGATAGCAGGGAGCAGGCTATACAAGGCGAGGCTTTTGAAACAGAAATCGAAGGGCCGCCTCACAGGAAAAAGGTTGTTTCACACTAAAGGTTTGCCATTTGTAACGACTAAAAAGGGTATCTTTTGAATTGAATGACGCGCGGTGGACCAGGGAGAGGCAACCATGTGCCAGGGAAGGCCGGTCGTCTGCAGGTTTTCCTTCCAGCCAAACACCAACACCAGGTGATTTCACTGATTAGCACACCGCCACGCAGAGAGAAGGGAGCACATGGCTGCCTATCCCTGTTGTAGTGGGACACTTGAAGTCCAAGAGAATCACAATCATAGTTGGTAAAGTAGGGAAATGGAGTTACAAACTGTAGGCTGTGGATGGAGCACAACATGTAGTATGCCAAGGTCCTCTGGACTTCGTAACAAGGCACTTTGACTGCTGATTTCTTTCCTGCGGAGACATCCAGATGATTATATTATGGCAGCATCTTATCTGTAAGACTTTCAGTCTAAAATGATTTAAGCCCATTGTCTCATTTTGCTTGCTTATTTGCTTATTATATTGCTTAATGCCTTGTTGTTGAGTTGAGTGCCAAAGCCTGGCTATGGTTCACTGACCATGAAAATCCCCCAGATGACTCTGGATTTCATCTGAACCCATGGAAAATAACAGACAAAGCCTCTTGATTGACTCACCCACTGGTACTTTTAGTTTTGTGCCATTACGGCTCCTCAAATGATAAATAAAAAGTGAATATCCTACCACAACTTTATCTACTGTATTTAATCAATTTAAATTTTTGCTTTTAGCTTCCTGTTCCTGTAAACACATGGTTTATGTCCTCATGTCTGGAATGTGCTGTTGAATCTTCCATTGAAATCCAAAGGAAATGTGTTTTCCAGATAACATTACAGTTGCAATGTGGCTTGGCTTGGGCTGTGATTGAAACAATACTGTGCCTAAGCTTCGCTGAGCCCACCTGTTTGTTCTTCCGTAATTGGATTCTGCTTCGTTCCATTTGCCTTAATGCTGATGCATAATGCAGCGTACTGAGGGGACCGGCCTCTACCAGCCAGGGGACGTGGCTTGGAGGAGTAACCCGACCTCGGCCCCTGTCTCTAGGCCATCCTTTCAAGGCCTCTGTCCTTCAAAGTGGCCAGTCGCCCAGTCTGGATGGATTGATAGCCGAGGCTGCTGGCCTGATGGGAACCAGAATAGCAGGTGTTGATGTTAAGGCCTTAAAAGAACAATAAGCCGGCCCTCTGCAGCATGTTAATCCAAAATAAACAGGCGCTGGCGCGGATGGCGCGGACTGTGGAGTGGCGGGGTCCTCATCAAACACCCGAGTATGAAGAGCTGCTACAAAGAAAGGAATGTGGTGCTAAAACCTAATCTCTCCTTTGTAGTCAGGAATGTACAGCAGCATACCTCAATCATCTACAGCATGGTTAGCACCTTTACCTGACTTTTCCCACATGAGCAGCGCAGAATAGAGTGTATAGTGTCATATACTGTTATTAAAGAGAGATCGAGCATCTGCCTACTCAACAAAATTTAGTATCAAAAATCAAAGCACCACATCAAAGTATATATAATTTGTTCCCAGCTACTGAGATCACCACACACTGCCTGGCTGGACTGCATGATGTCTACTCACTGTTCTGCCTTGTATGGTGGGAGGTGGACAGTGTTTTAGTAAGAGTGGCCAAACCTATAAACATGAGATCAACTTCACTGACTAGCATCATGACAGAGTGACAGAGACTCGCCCACCAGCTCTCTGCCGTTTTCATCAGGGCCGTGCTTTCTCTTTTGATCAGCTGCCTTCACTAAGTGGCTGGTGTCGATAGCCTTGACTCAGCTCTGCCCACAACGATGATGAAGATAAGACATCTGGAGATGGTGTGTTGTGTGTGTGTGTGTGTGTGTGTGTGTGTGTGTGTGTGTGTGCAGACAAAATGGTGACGAATTGAGAAAATGGGTGCATAGAGTAGTAGTAGAGGAAGAGAAACCAAGGCCTTTAAGAAGACTGATATAAAGTGTGTGGGTTTGTGTGCGCATGGGGATGCATGTGCTGGCATGTGTATGTGACTGAGTGGGTGAGCGAGGGTGGCCAAGGTTCATTAGCGTGTCATCGGCTGCCTCCACACCGAATTAATAAGCCTCTCTCTCTCACTCTCTCTCTCTCTCTTCTTCTTCCCTCCTGCAACTAGCTGAATATGAACCGAGCTGTGTGAAAAAAGAGCATCTGATCTCCAGTCACCTCTCCCGCAACACTGACACACGGCTTAGAAACTTAGATTACAGTTGATGAACCCGGCAACAGAAGGGGGGTCGAGAGCGAGAGAGAGAGAGCTTGATTGCCCGGGAAAAAATAAAAGAGAGACGGGGCAAGAATATGCAGCGTGCATTTGATAAGAAATGAGGCGTCTGGATCTCAGGAGTGAATATCAGGGATGGAGAGCGTGCAAGGGAGAAGATAAGTGATGAGCCAGAAGGAATAGATTTCCATCTCCTCTGTCCTCTTTTCCATAGTTATTAGTCAATAGTACTCTTAATGAACACATCCCCTGGCTACAGAGGCAGCTCAATGCTTTTTCCACTGCCTCAACATTCCCCTGGTTTTCCCCATAAAATGAAATAGATGCCTGGACGCAGATTGCATGCCCAGAGCACGGTGTACACTGTTGAATGTAAAACACTCCGCAGACCGCCGGAGATCAGAGAGCTGTAAAAACTGTTATTAGGGACCGACATCGCTACCCTGTTCTCTCCTGGAAATGTGTCTTTGTGTGTGCATGTGTACGTGTGCACATTCATTTGTGTATGTGTATATCGAGGGCACCATCTTGCAAGTCATTTGAGCGTTCATGAATGGCTGTGTCCGTGCTGACTGAGGAGAGGAGAGGGGACACAGCTGGGAGAGAGGGGGAGGAAAAGGGAGGGAGGCTAAGGATCGCTAGAGAGGAGTTGACAGATCCCAAATGGTGGCCCTTGAAAATCCTTAGCTTCATTGCATCTGCTGGGGGAATGATCCACGGGAGATACAAAACGGTGCCGGAAAGACTATATGGGTGGCTGTCAAGGGGCCGGGATGGAGAGCAGAATGGAAAACGAGTGTAGATATGATTCAATTTTTATAATAATGGGAAAAGCTAACACTGCTCTCCATTTGCCGGTCTTGACATGAGACGGCGTATTTATAAACTATGTCCTCTAACCATGATGGATGCGAGCTGCACACACCCACCAGAGTGTGGTCCAACTGACTTGTGTTTGACCCCAATCCTCGTCTACAGGAGACAGCACCTGGTGCCTCACCGCAGCTCCATTAGTGGTCAACCACACACACACACACACACACACACACACACACTCACTCCACATACGATATTTTTAGGGTATGCGATACAACCACTATGGTAGCTGAACCTCTACATGCTGCAGAGATTCACACCCCGTGGATTTGACAGGAAAGGATCCATTTCCTGACAGCAACCACAACCCATATAGACATGCAGCACACACACACAGCTACGTGTGAGAACCTTATGTCCGTATGGCGAGCCCCATATAGTGTCGAGCTCCATGTGAAAAACACGTCAATGTTATGATCCTAGCAAAATAGTACATGGGAGTATCTTCCTGTTTTGAGTGTTTTGGAAAAGTTCAAAATGCTGCTAATGTCCTTGATCCTCTCCAAGCTGCTGCCAGTTGTAAATCTAATATGCTGCAATTTGACTGTAAGCAGCGCGCTCCGCTTGCCCCAGAGTGATTACCTTAGTCCATCTGTAAATACTTTCTGGCCATAATTCCACCACCACCGTGACTAACCCTAGCAAATCCACTTAAGAGTCAGCACGGCCATAATTAACTTTTTGAAGTTTTTATTTATTTATTAATTTATTATGAGAACTGTGTACGGGGAAGAAAATATGCTCATGATCCAAAATCTATTCATGCAGATGTTGGTGTCGATGAAGGAAAATACTGTTTTGTTATTGCCCGGTGTACATGTAGACAGTGTACATTACAGTGACACCCTCTTTACCTGCGTCTAATGTGTTTTTTCAGCCTCCACCATTGCTGAGAACGGGAGGAAAACATGCCTGAAGCTCAAAGTTTTCGTCCGACCATCAAGTAAGTGTTTGCATGCAACACAAGGCTTTGCAGTAGAGCCTGTTGAATTGTGCATTTGGATAGAAAAACAAAAACAGTCTACATCCACTACTCTGGTTACTCCAGTACCTCCCGAATTACCACTTGCTCCCTGTCCAACATACCCCCCCTTTCATTTACCACAACTGCTTTTCTTGCTAAGAAAATGTTTTTTGAAAACATGAAAAGGATGATAGATGTACACATCAAGTGAAGTCCAGTACACTGCATACTTCATCTGAATGTTGCCATGAGCTTTGTTGCTTGGAACGTTTAATTTCAGGGCCGGGGGGGGCTTCAAATGTCACTAACCTATTTGGCATACCTCTAATGATCTCTCATTCTCCCTATTTTCTATTGTAGACAGCTGTGTGAAAACTATAGGCGTACATGACCGTGTTTTTGATGTAAACGACAAAGTAGACAATTCATTAGAACCACGAGGTTAGTATGGCTTCCTGCTTCTTTGATTCCTTACATTATGCCCTCCATACATCTGTACATGTGTCTCTTTTTCCCTGTCCCTTTCTCTTTTTCTGTTTCTTTCTGTGTAAGCTGATCTCCGTGCCTTCCCACTTCCCTTGCCTGGTGCTTCTGTTGAACTGATTCCTCCTCCTCCGGATTTTACCGGAGTTGTCATGTTGTTGTTGTTGTTGTTGCCGCTTGCAGATTGTGTGTTGCTGTTTATGTGATTACACTGTTGGCCTACATTGCATGCCGATATCACCTCATACATCTTTCGTCAAAGTTCACGAGCGTGTCGACCTTACTGTGTTTGTGACTCTCTTAAGAACGTGCACGTTTCACGTTTTCGGTCAAATGCTGTTGTCAAGCCTGTCCACTAATTCAACACAGAATGCTTGTTGTGCTCCATATCATCACATTCTTGACCGTTAGTACTAATTCAGGCCATCCTGCCCAACTAAGACGTTAAAAAACAGAAACCCACGCTATTTTTTGAACATCATCATTTAGTCAAATAAAATTAGACCCATAAATGGCACTAAACAATACAACAATACAATAACAGCAATCATTTTCAACATTTTAATCTTCTCAGTTACTGTGTGGCTCTGTAGGGCAGCACTGAGTCCAGTCTTTTCTGCGCTCAGAACATTATTACAGCTTCATACGTGAGTGTAACCCTGTCGCTGAACTGAAACCTCCCACGTCCCCCACATGCTGCCGTCTCACTCCCGGC
This sequence comes from Hoplostethus atlanticus, assembly GCA_034670405.1. Classification (NCBI taxonomy): domain Eukaryota; kingdom Metazoa; phylum Chordata; class Actinopteri; order Trachichthyiformes; family Trachichthyidae; genus Hoplostethus; species Hoplostethus atlanticus. The sequence continues at coordinate 12,655,455 of JAXDDX010000002.1, read as the reverse complement.
CCCGGCTCACCCTAAGGACCGAGGCAACACAAAGGCCGCCTCTATGGGAAAATATATAACAAACTGTCAAATGCAACACATTAGTCATTTCAAACTTTAGGAATATTATTTGTCACAGCATTAGTACTTGCAGTTTTCCAAAATGGGATCTGTTACGTCTTAAAGTGACCAGGGTTCATCATAAGCTGTCACCTTGCTCTGACACTCACACACACACACACACATGCACAATGCTCATGTTTTCAACACACGGGGGTTTTGATTTGTTAAGGCCAGATCCCAGGACATTTTCAGTGCCTGCCTGCCTGCACTGCTCGCTTGAGTTGCCTGTCTTTCTGCTACTCTGCCTTCCTGCCTCCCTCTCCTCTTGCCTGTCTTTCTGCTACTCTGCCTTCCTGCCTGCCTCTCCTCTTGCCTGTCTTTCTGCTACTCTGCCTTCCTGCCTGCCTCTCCTCTTGCCTGTCTTTCTGCTACTCTGCCTTCCTGCCTGCCTCTCCTCTTGCCTGTCTTTCTGCTACTCTGCCTTCCGCCTGCCTCTCCTCTTGCCTGTCTTTCTGCTACTCTGCCTTCCTGCCTGCCTCTCCTCTTGCCTGTCTTTCTGCTACTCTGCCTCCGCCTGCCTCTCCTCTTGCCTGTCTTTCTGCTACTCTGCCTTCCTGCCTGCCTCTCCTCTTGCCTGTCTTTCTGCTACTCTGCCCGCCTGCCTCTCCTCTTGCCTGTCTTTCTGCTACTCTGCCTTCCTGCCTGCCTCTCCTCTTGCCTGTCTTTCTGCTACTCTGCCCGCCCGCCTGCCTCTCCTCTTGCCTGTCTTTCTGTGTGCCTACATGCCTGCTGTGTTTTCCTGCTTGCCTTTCTGCTACCCTGCCTGCTTCCTCCTCTGATATCCGTCTGTCTGCCTCCATGCATGCTTTAGTTGAACCTCCACCGCATGCCCTTTTCTTCTTTCCAAGGGAGGAAATTAATACATTCATCTGTGTCATCTCGCCCATTGCACCACCCACCCACCCACACGCACGCGCACGCATTTGTGTGTATGTATGTGTCCGTCCAGTCCTCAGTCCTGTCTTTCCGTCCAGTGCTGTGCATGGGCCAGCTTCTTCCCCTCGGTACAGCAGGCACATGGCTTCACAGATACTTATACCAGACAGAGGAGATGGGAGATGTACTCATGACGGTTCCCACGATGAGAGTAGTGCCTTTCCGGCTAGGTCATATGGCAATCAGACTTAACTGGCGTTGCTTTTAACCATCGTGTGGTGAGAAAATTTATGAAAGCGAGCCCAGACAGCTCAGTAATGCATGGATGCCGAGAGGGTATGTCTTCCCTTTACAGTCGCACAAACCAAACTAGAAACTAATAATTATGAGAGTGAGGGGGGGCTACTGTAGCGTAAGAAATAAATTTGTTGCTGTTAATGCGGTGCGTAAGGATAATGTTATCATTTGTCTCCAAAGAAGCAGTTTGCACCATAAATAGTCATCCATGTTTTTTCTTCTTTCCTCTAGACGATACCAGCCATGAATCCGCCGAGCCTTCCCGAAGTGATGCAACAAATACTGCGCCACACCTGCGGATAGCAAGTTCACTTCTGGTTGCGCTGCTGGTCTGCCTAGCAACACTCTTCACTTTATAGCGCCTCCCTCTTTCCCGGAGGGCAATTACACCTAGCGTGGCCTGAATCTGCCCAAGGCTGAGGTTGCAGGAATGGGGTGGGATTTGGGTGGAGTGGGGGCGGTTGGATTGGGCATCAGAGCAGGCTTCTCAAGGAACCCTCTATTTTTTTCATAAAATATTTAAGTGGTCTTTCTCCGTCTGTGAGTGAAAAAAGTTGATGTTGGAAGTGGGAGAGACAATTCCCCCTCTTAAACCTTCAACTAAGATGCCAAATCCCGTTTTTTGACACTTAGTGATTCTTATTTTCCCGTGACTTTTTGACATCCCTTTACATCATGCCTATGTCATTGCAACACTGATGTTTACACACAGACAGACAGACACACACACACACACACAATTCATACCAGTGTTCCCCTATATTATTTTTCCAACTCTGGTGGTAGCAAGGGAAAACCCATGTAATGTAGGTGGGCATCCTCCCCAGGAATAATAATACATTTGTATAATAAAAAAAAAGAGATTCCACCTTAAAACCAGTTTTATTGAATCAAATCATTGTTAGAAAATATGACTCAGACTCACTTTACTTAAAGAGACCATTTAGAATAAAAATGGAAAAACTTGGAAAATACTTTTAGCATGGTGGGTATTGATCTTACTGTGGTGGGCCGCCATGGTAGAATACATATAGGGGAGACTGATTCACACACACAATTCACACATGCATACACACAGTCAAATACGTGTGTTTTTGACAGTCGAAAACACACATGCTTCTACACTAACAGTCTATGGCAGTAGTTTTGTTTATGAGGTTGTATACAGTAGCATTACAGTAGGAGAGTGATGATTCTAGGTCTTAGAAATGGTTTTAGATACACAAGAAGATCAGATAGGTGTCCCGAGACCTCTCAAGAAGCCTTTCCAAAGTGATACCTATTGGACAGTGCAAGGAAATACAGAGGGAATAAAAAAAAAATGGCATTCAGTAAAGGTCATGAACCACACTGGAACCCGCAGCACTGAGGGTGCATGAGCCTTGGTGCCCTGGTTTAAAGACGGTGTACAGTTTTCTCCTGAAGATAAAGTGTGTGTAGGGGAGGATAGGCTACTTTGGGCATGAGTGAATTAAGTTTGTCAAAGAACCCATGGAGCCATGAGTCCTTTGGTCACTCGGATCAGGGCATCTTGTCATTTGGTCTTTGGTGTGTAGAGCATGATGGTCCGCTCAATAAAACATCTCAATGCATTCTGTTCAGTCTCGCTCACAAAAAAAAGCTAAATTAAAACTTTCTCACCAGACACTTTGTGGATGGCCATTAAGATGAACGATCAATACCGTTTGAAAGTTGATCACACAATTTCACGGTAACATTCACAGTGTCATTTTATGCTTTGTTCACTGAGTTGTGCAGCAATTGTTATTTTGTTCCAGTTGAGTATTAGTCAATATTAACACTCACATGAACATTTTGCATCCACAGCCTTTTCTCTTTCCAGTGATTGTCTCTGAGAAAGAGTCACCTCAAAATTGGAGCCTTTATTGGGGTTTTTTCAAAATCATTCAAGATTCAAGATTCAAGAAGTTTATTTGTCACATACACACACGAGGTGTGCAGTGAAATGTAAAGTGGCAATGCTCTTTACATTACAGAAATCATACGGTTTTTTTTTGTTTTTTTTTACTTTCTCAGTGATGCTTCCAAACATTCTGCCTTTGCTGTTGCAGGCGCTGCATGCTGTAATAACATACCATAAACTGGTCATGGGAAAGTGTCTGTGAATAGACCCTCATCAATTCACAGCACCATACTTTTGTTTGTCACTCAAACGTAAACACAGCTTCAACTCATGTTCAAACATTCGTCAATTGGTCCTCACTCTGTCTAAAGTGCAGCAGACAGCTGGTGCACCAATGGCTGGCCTGATGCATAGCTCCAATTAGTTGAAAATGCGTTATGTTAACAGAGAAACTTCAAGGCATTGCACAGCTCAGCTTAGTCTGGCCAGGTTTATGTTAGCGCCTACTTTCACAGAATTCACTGTGTTATAACATATTAACAGACTCACATAGGGAGTTAGCATAATGGCAGTTTTAGTTGTTTTTTTTAAATCTGTTTTTATTTTCTCTTTCAAAGAAGGATGGACAGATATACAAATTCAGTCGGCGGAAACAGACTTTCTTTCAGCACCGGGTGTTGTGTGAGAAATAGGGCACCAATTGGTTTGGAAAGCTAGATCGAAACAGAGAGAGAAAAGGAGTGCAGGAGCGATTGCATGTCCGGCTTCAGCTCCTAGTGTTACCGGTTTAAGTGACTCTTTAATGAGGTTCAAAATGACAGGCATGTGGACCCCATGTTGTGGCAAGGGGAATTATTTCTGGTATTAAAAATAGATGGTGGAAGGCTTGGGGGGTCTCGGGAGGGAAGTGTAGATTTCAACCGTGGGGGGTTTTAAAGCACCAGTGACCTTGCAGTTCGGGAGAATTGGTGAGTGAAGGAGATGGTGAGAATTAAACAGAGAGAGACACGCAGTGAAACATAGAGAGACATGGAAGGTAGCTGAAGGTAGTGTGACTAGAGTGCCTAACAAAACAAAATGGGACAAAACGAAAAAACAGAACAAAAAAAAAAACACGGAACACTATTGGAAAAACACTCGATTCAATGACAAACGTATTGTTCAGTCCAATTCAGCCTCAAAAGGCTTGCACTGTTTTGTTGTCGCTTTGTTTTCATAATCGTGGGCTGCCTTTTTTCTATTTTTCCCCAGAAGTACTGTCTGTGCTTTTGGCCATTTGTTTTTGTACTATGGTAACAATGCTATTACGGTAGAATAGCAGCTCAGCTATGGGGGGTAATAGGAGATGAGGCCATTTAATGAGGCACTAATTTTCAGGAGAACACCACAGGGAATGAGCACCACATAGGATTCAACAGATTAACGCTAGACTTTATCAGAAACCAGCTTCAATTGTACTCTCTTATAATTACCAATACTACTATTTGTCATTATTGCTATTATTACCATGGTTTATTCTGTACACACCTTAACCTGGGAAATGAGGATCAACTTGTAAACTGGATACCGTGTATCCTGAGGTAGTCAACCATATAACATGTAGTGTTAGGTTAGTAACTGTTTTTTGTACCTTTCTGGAGGACAAAAAGAAAAAAGATGAGACACTTCATTGTTAAAACTGTATAATTATTATTATTGTTATGATGATGATGATTATGACTATTATTATTATTAGCAAAACTTCTTGATGTAAATAGTGTTTGATATTAAAGTATTAATTTGGTTCTTATGTCTTTTCTAAAAAATGAACACGGTATTATCTCTGGGTTTTGCGGAGTGTATACCATCCTTAAACAATGCATTGTGTGCTTCGATCCTCAATGCCTACTGATGCTTGGAGCTATCACGAAGGGGAAACCTGTGGGAGCTGTACACGTACCAGTGTACAGGAGGCTGGACGTTAGCCAATAAGGGGCTCACCTGTGACATGTTTCAAACCAATCACCAACCTTCACCATCTCTTCACAGAAGGATCCTGCCTATAGGAAAGAAAAACCGGGGACTTAACGGACGGCTTATTTGTGCTTTTATTTTTGCCTTCAGTGTTTGAAAGCATGTTAGTCAGCTCAAAGTTCTGCCATGAGTGGACTGTTGGCTTTTTTAATGGAAGGATCTTGCCAGTTTCATTATGTGGCATGCGCATGAACTTGAAAACATGTAAAAAAAACAAAAAACAACAAAAGCGTTTTAAAAAGAAGTGTTTTAATTTTCTCTTTTTTTTTTCTTTTCCTTTAAAACGTGTTAGATTTTCTGACCACATTCATGTTGTGTGTTTTTGCATCCCCATTTGAGTGATGTCAATAAGCTGTGTAGTGACAGATGACAAAATGTACATAACACAAACCATTGTTGTGAAGTTACAGTGGGGGGTCGGTCATTTGTAGTTCAAATGAAACTTTTTAGTTTTTTGTTTCCTGAGAATGACTCTTTCTGTACCCTTCTACTGAATTCATCCCATGTAGTTGCAGTCTGTCTGTTCTGACTATTCATCCTCTTTTTGCTCTCCTAAGAGGAGGTGTTTGAGAGTATATACATCAGTGTGTGGACGTTTTTCAGTGTGTGAAAAAATGTGTGAGACCTTTCAGTTTGTGTGTGTGCGTGTCTCATTTGCTGTTGCCGCAGTGAATGGGAAGCGGCAACCCTCTTTGGCAACGAAGAGTGTTTCCCATGCCTTAGCCCTTCAGCCTCTGCCATGGCAGCCCAGTCTGTGTACAAGACGCTTTCTGCCATTGTCCTTTTACATGGAACGGCTGCTGGCGTCGATGAGACTACAACAGGGCCCTTCGCTTTCTCTCTCTTTTAAACAGCCCTTAATCACCTATCCCTGGGTAGACGTTGGTCCTGGGCGCAGTTCAAGGTTGAGTGCACCATCCTCCCAAACCTAAACTCGATTGTTAGCGGGGTAAAGCTTATCATCGATCCAGGTTCTGTGCTTACAGGGCAAAACCTCTCCTCATCCAGCTCCCCTTCATGCTGTGGAGCCACTTGTTCATTTTGTGCACCTGTCCTGTCCCATTCTTCTTGTGCTTGTATAACCTCCACCACACCACCCGCTTTCCTCCTTTCCGTCACCCTTGAACACCCCACCCACCCAGACCCACCCACCACTTTGCCCTCACAGGGAAATATTTCCGACCCGCTCTTTTCCAGTATATAAACAAGAACAAAAAAAATTCTACAAAAAAAGTGATCAGTCTGTATTTGTATATACACGTGTCTGAGCAACTATGAATAATATTAATAAAATGGAAATACATTGCTTTAATGTTTGTGCTGCTGTTTTTGCTTTCATTTGACCAACAGAGGGACGACAGCTGATAGATACCACAACACATTATAACAAAAGGTGTATGGTGAGCATGGTGTAGCAAAGTCAAATTCAATGTCAAAATAAAAAAACTATGTTGGATGCTATCACCTTGTACACATACACACTCTCTCTCTCCTCTTCCCCTCTTCCTCTTTCTTCATATATATCTCCCTTTCCTTGCATCTGCCTAAGACATAAACAAGTCTGTGTTGTGGAATCACAGCTTCTGAAGAACGACATCCATCAGTACCAGAATAAGACCTTAGACCTGCTTTCCATTCAGTCGGGCACTAATGAGGACACCTAATAAACTTCTGCTGGACCCCATCAGCACCATTTAGCTTCACCCTCCATTATCTCTGGTAATTAGAATCACAGCCAGACCGCCCTGAGGACCAAAGGCAGGGTAAGGCCCCCTGATAAGCCAATTGGAAGTGAAGAGCCCAGCGATGTCCTCGTGATTAGTGAAATTTGACTTTACCGAGTATAAGCACTGTTCTTTCACAGGGAAGGAAATTGCTGGATTTCTGAGAGAATTTGACAAAATGAAAACAGCCTGGATTCTTGGAGGACATATGTTATGGCGTCATTATGTCTTCAGTATCAAAGGCCTTTTTAACTAAGGGTTACAGCTGTGAAGATCAAGCAGACCTCACTCTGTAAACTGGAATAAAATGTGTTGACGCATGAGACATCGAGGATGCGATTGCATCCTATCTCATCCTTTTCCAAAGCTGGTACTTTTTGAAGCATCAGAAGAAGTGGTTTATGCATGAACACACTTGACATGATGAGCCAATTAGTGTCAAGTTGTTCTTCCTGGTGTTATTACCGAAGGAAGGCTCTAGAGATGCAGGTGTGTGTCTATGAAGACCAATAAAGACAAATCACTGCGCCTGATCATTAAATCTGGAGTAATGATAGCTTTATGTGACGAAGTGTCCCAGATGTGCTATTAAGCTATGAACATAGTCAAGCTCTGTGACCAGCATTGAGTGAGAGGAGGGCACAGGGAGGAGATAGCTTTCAATTCAAACCGTGTCACACTTGAGATGACAACTGTGCCTGGGAGCTTGAATGTTGCACACATGAATGCATGCATGCACGCACATGCACACAGATTCACCTGAGCCTGTGATTTTATTTAAAAGCCGGCCATTCGCTTCATGCCAACGTAGCCTTCTGTTAGTTAAAGTTGTGTCTTAACACAATAAGGGCTAGACTGACAGGCTGAAAGAGGCCACTTTAACGGAAAGCTTTTGAAGGCATCATTCTCAAGTCAGCTGGCTGCCTTATTGGCTGCTTGGTGTTTCGTTTCCATGTGAACAATCAGTTTGAGTGACAGCTCTGAATGATGTCTTCAGTTAATCGCTCCAGTGGTGTGAAAAGGTCATAAATCACCCAATTACGTCGCCCCGCTTTATGAATAGATATTTTTTGGGGAATATTTGAAACGACTCCGAGGCGTATCAACTTAGTCAACCCCACATGTATTGAGAGTTGGGGGTGCCTGGTTGTGCCGGAAATAACAGATAAGCTGATTACATTTTAGAGTCTCAATTACACTGTAGTGTGTCATATAGTATTACCGGGTAAGAAAGTTGGAATTAAATTCAAGGTTGTGATTTATGGTTTTTAATGTGACAGCTTTGACATATTTCAAGCTCAGAAAAGTGGAAATAATGATAGAGAAAGGAAGTGTGAAGGAGAGAGAAAGAGCCGGGTAGAGAAAAAGAGAAACAGCCATCAGCACATTATTTTACAGCAGCCTTGTCGGAAAAGCACACTTAATTATTTGAAACACCTCATCTGTATTGCACAAAGCAGGCACAAAGTATTCTTCCACTTGTGTCAGTTGTGTTCGATCAATACCCTTCAAAATAAAACGTCTTAGTTACTTTCATTCTACTTTGCAGTGTCAGTGCCTTTGAGAAAACGTAAGTGATCTGGCAGCCCTGATATTGATGTTGAGTTTCCACTCCACAAATCAAGTCAACAGATTAAATCAAATCTCAAAAGGCTTTATGTATGTTGAGGGTCTGGTTACAATAACTCAACACTATGTGAAATGTACAGTAAGATGAGAAGGAAGCGAGAAGGTAATGTGATCTTCATGCTAAAATGTTTTAGGGCGTTTTCATTTTTATATGTAGGGTTTTTATCAAGTGTCAATCTCAGAGGACCAAGGTCTCTCTCTCTCTCTCTCTCTCTTCATCTCCTCCATGCTACTGGGGTGGATGACCGTGGCTCAGGTGGAGGTCATTGCAATGTGTTTCATGCAGGTCATGTGTTTTACTGATGCCTCTCACATGTTGACCTTCTGGGCTTAGAGATGAGGAGCTGCAGCCACTCCAGAGGAGGATTATGGGAAGATGTGACAACACTACAAAATATCAACTTCACAGCAGATGAGACAGAGATTGGGAAGGTAGTGACAGGTGAGGACTGATACTGAGGATTACATGTTTGTGTGTCATTATGTTTTATACTGCCTCTATGGATCAAGCTAATCCAATTTTCAAATATTGGCTGATACAGGGAGATGATTGAAGTTTAATGGAAGAAAAAACACATTCAATTGTACCCTGCAGTGATCAGCAGTAGGGTATCATTGTACCTCTGTGAAACATGTACTAGCATGCATTGTTTTTATTGTTAAATGTAGGCAATCAGATGCTACCAAGAGCTGTTAAACAGCATGTTTTCACACAGTGTTTCACACCATGCCTGATGTGTTGCACATAGCATTCACACTTGTAGAATTTAAGATTCCCTCATCTGAAGCAAAAGCTATTCAACAGGGAGCTGCGAAAATGTTTTACAGTGAAACCATCAAAACACTAGAACTTGCTTGGTTTGCAGTAAAAACATGCACAGCAATTGTCTTGTGTTAATTAAAAAAATGCTGATTTTTCGATGACACTTATTTTGAGTTGGAGCGTTTGTTTGTTCTCTTATATAGCTGATATGGCTCTGGGGTGTCAAAAGTGTTGAAATAACTGATGAGTGTGGGCTCATATTAACGCTGGCATAACATCAAACTCAGAACTACAGTATATCCTGCCTATCTGCCTGTTGTCTGCTCCCCCCCCCCAGGATGGATGAGTGAAATTTGTGGGGTATGGGTGTCACATTTGAGTACACCAATTTCCCAACATTGCCAGAAGGGAGAGGGCCTTTGCTATCTCCTAAGCAGCTCCCTCCACTTACAGTGAGTGTGGCACTGAAATGAGAATATTTCCTGCCACTGCCCATTGAGTCAGGGATATTACACTGACATGCCAACACTAGATCATACAAAAGACTTTGCCCCTGGGTCATAAATTAGATTCTAATGATTTTGTCGTCCTGTTAAAACAATAACTTTCAAACCCTTTTTTTTTCTCCCCTCCATAACCTTTGATTTATGCATTTAATTTTTTGATGGCATAAAATATTCTGACTCTTGCACCATTATGATGTTGATGGGATGAAATATTGTCACAATTCATTTTCCTTTTCAGATTTAATTAGTTTACTTTATAATGCCATCCATCAATACCGGTGTAGATGAAATGTAGAGAGTATAGGAGCGCAGGGGGACTTGGCAAGAGGAATATGTTTTACAGTTGACTTCCTGGGAAATAAACGTTGGCTGCATTATTCATGAACCCTGCCATAACTTTAATCTGATTCTTAAGTTAATTATTAAAGACTTTTCCTCCTATGACAATATTTCACTTCACTGTTTGAACCATTTCTTTGAAACCATCCATCTCTTCAAATGTGTCTTCAGGTGGATTATCACAACCGTTGTCGATAGCATCATATTTAATTTCGATTGAGAACGCAGCAGGTCTGAGGTCAGATTAGTAGACAGCTCGATTTACTGCCCCAACTTTTCATTAATCCAGGTATAAATTGAAGAGATTCAATCTAAAACAATCTAAAGATTTCCACTATTTGAAAAAAATGAACACTTGTGCTTACAAAATGATTGCCAGCATGAATGTGCATCACATATACAGGCCTGGGAGCTGCCCAGTACAACCGCTGTCTTCTATTGTTGACCAATGAGAATAATAACAATAATAAAAATAATAACTTTCATCTTTAGAGCGCCTTTCAAGGTACCCAAGGCACTTAACAATAGAAGAGAGAAGAACTAGATAAGGTGAAAAACAAAAAAGCAGAGGGCCACAATTCACCAGCTGGGTCCAAAGGCCTGGCTGGAGAGGAAGGTCTTCAGCCGCTGTTTAAACACTTCAATGGACCCGGCATTGTGAGTCTCCACAGGGAGTGAGTTCCAGAGGGTGGGGGAGGTCACGCTGAAGGCTCTGTCCCCGAGAGGCCGCAACCTGGTGTGGGGGGTGGTGAGCAGTCCCGTGTCGGAGGAACGGAGATTTCGGGAAGCGCCACTGTAGCAACTAGGGGTTAAGTGCCAAGCTCAAGGGCACCTCAGTGGTATAGTTGAAGATAAGACCTGTGTTCACATCAGCTCATTTTAGCCGTCAGCTTCTTTATGTTGTTAATGTAATATTTATCTCCAAACCATCTCGATTGAATTCCTGTTAATTGTCAGCATCATAGGAGCAATTCACCCCACAATGAAAATTCTCATTATCTACTTATCCCCACGTTAGCAGAAACTCCATTCAGCCACCAAACACACAGCGAACAAGGTCTGGTTGGACTTCTAAAAAGGCATAAAATGACCATCAAATTTCTAAACAGGTTGTGCAGCACAATCCAAGTGTTTTGATGCCACAGCAAGGCTATGCTATACCTTATTATGGGGTCTCATTTCACATTTCCTTGTTTTTTTAAAGTGTGAGCAGCCCTGCACATCCTACGGTGCTCTGCCAGGAGGCTCTGCTGCCTCGCTGTGCTTGCTATAGTAGCCACCTGGTGAGTTGTAAACAGGATTAGCTCATTTCCTTGTTTCGGTTGCCGCACTACAGAAGAAGAAGTTGCCGTTGCCATGACCTAGAATGCCCTTGGGACTCGCAGCTACAAAACCTTTGGATTTTGCTGCAGGAGTTTAGAGACATTGGATGGATGGGACCCTTCAGTCCAGCTGCTCTATCTTTTGATTTGGAGCTTCATAGGTAATCTGGCCTCCAGTTGCTCATCTCTCAATAATATCACTGGATGATGTGGGTGTTTATTTTGCCTCTATTTCTATCTGCTCTGCTGTGTTATACGTGGGGTTCCTCAACACGAGGATGACGTAAATCAAATATGGTGAATAAAGCAAATTACTGTCACTGCATTGTCATTTCTTTCTTTCCTTCATCCTAATGGCAACAAATGGCTTACTAACCTTCATAAATATTTATAGACTGTTACTGGTTGGAAGTTTAGATTAGGAGCTGCCAGCACTTTATTAATGAGCCACAAACAATTTATGAATACATTTACAGCACATTCAGAAAGGACTGGAAATACTGAGGGAAAGTTAAAGCTTACAAATGCTCATAAAACCCCAAAACCTTATACACGTTTGTACATGGTGAACAAGTTTTAAACTTTTAAAAAGCTGCTGTTCATAATTAAGCATTACTTGTTGGTGGTCATCAAATAATTTATACATCGTTAGTGAAAATAATGATACCTTTATGTGTACCTAAAGAATAAGATGGCCAACTAACATTAAGTAGTAATGTACAAACGATTCTCATATTCTTCACTTTTCACTAGATATGAAATTGGAACTAATGCCATGATGATGTAATACAAATATTATATTTACAATATGATAAGTAACTTCATATTATATTATTATATTACTTAACTCATCATATAACTATAACTCATATAGTTTAAGGATTATACACTTTAATTACTATGAACTGTTTCTGAGTGATATAAATTTGAGGAAGCTAATTATGAGGATAATACATATGTCAGTTTTAATGCACCGTGGACATCCACTTATTTATCTGGGACTGGCAGAGGCAAAGACAGTATTGGAAATAACTCTCAGCTTCCTCTCCGTTCAGTATTCTGGTGCCGTGTGAGCCGGAGGCACCGGCAATATGTCCAAAGATCATGCAAATGACCTCCCTCACTTCCACCTCTCTCCGTCCTCCTACTCCTCGCTCTCCTCTCCCTCTCTTCCTCACCTACACACACACACACACACACACATTGGTCTGATGGTGATAAATTCTCCATTATTTTTCCTCCCAGCTTTCTTTTATCAGCAGTTTGGCTGTGCTAGCATGTCGGTGCAAGCCCGGCTCGGTTTACATGGAACATACAGACGCAGGCCAATGAAATGCAGCATGGCAGGGCAGATCGTGTTACAGATCAGCACGTTGCCAGATTAGTCAGACATTTTGAGTCATGATGCTGAAAAAAATAATGTATTAAACTTCGAAATTGGCCTCCGCTGCTTTGTAGGCACCGTTGAATTTCCGACACACAACTGCAAGTCCTCCATCTTAGCGAGACCCTTCTCCTACATGTCTGACACCTTTGCTGACCCCTGACCTTTTACTCTGTGATCTGATGTTGCCTGGTCTGGTTGCTAAGTGCCCCTATATTCCCTCTGGGGGGCTAATCCTAAAAGGTCAGGGGTCACGAGGTCAACATTCAAATGCACCCTTCCATGCCTTTGCCTGTACATAAAATGCCAAAGTAAGGTGTGTTTACTGAATAGTAATAGTTGTCCCCATTGATCTGCTGTCTGTAAAGCCGGGGCATAGGCATATATGGTGATGCATGGATACAAATGTGTATGTCTATAGGAATGGCAAGACAAGAGCAGCAGTAGGGAGGGGATGCGTGCACACAATATTACCCTGCGCCCTAATATATACAGTACATTATAGCATTATAGACATTGATATGAAATTATATTAGTGCGAGTGAGCTGAGAGAAGAGCCGGGTAATATTGTACCAGAATACATGAATGTACAATTTTGATATATATATATTTGAATGCTGGGTTTATATTATTTTGCAAGGCTGTACGTATCATGCAAGATAAATCAAGCACACATCAACTAGTGCAATATTTGAAAATCATTTATATGGTATTGCTGCCCATGTCTCATGAAGTGTTGAAAAGCTCTCCCTTCGGTGTTAAAGGTAAGGCTGATGAAACCGGCAGCAAGGCTATTACTATACAGTACCGGAGAGACTTTAAAAAGTTTTGAGCCTTTTTGGAGTACAGAGCACATAAAAACACAGATATCTCCACAATGTATCATGCTACATAATGAGCCAAATTCCTCACAGTATCGTCTACCTCTGTACACGGCGTGGAACATGACTGAAACAGCAAAAACAAGTATGAAATTGTTGACTAAATTCCTGTTTCTTTTCGTGGGGTCCTGACCTGGGCTTGCGGGGATTTAATTATCGGTACTTTACGTCTGGATGCCGTCGCGAGCCTCCACACAGGTTGTTGAAACAGAGCAATTATCATATCGCATCACGCTGCATTATTTAGTTTACTAAAAGCCCTCCTTGTTTAAAGAGTGTACAGGGAAAGGCAAACAGGACGGGTATCACAAACATCGTAATAACCCAGATCACATTTTGCATGACAGACACTCAATCTAAAAGTTTAAAGACTTTTTATTCTGGTGAAAATGAAATTCAGTTATGCAAGTGAGTGTGAGAGAGAGAGAGAGAGAGAGAGAGAGAGAGAGAGAGAGAGAGCGAGAGAGAGAGAGAGAGAGCACAGAAAGCCTGGACAGATGAACAGATGTTATCTGACAGGTGCAGTAGGCCCAGCTAGGTGTGTGGGCAGCAGATATGACAGGGATTTTGCATACACTGTGTGAGCTAGCGCTGCACGCTCCTGTACCTGTCATGACTGTAACCTTATGGTCACATACAAAGTTTGGGACGGGGATGTTGTGAGGATTGAACATGTAGGTGCTTCACCAAGTTGATGTAACGCGATCACACCAACAACAACATTAGTAGACCCTAAACCTGAGCAGCTCAAACTAGTCTAGTTTGTCAAGTCATTTGCTGTACGTGTGAAAGGCCTCTGTGTGGTGACACTTGTAAGGTTTCAGCTTTCCATGTAAGATCATGACTCCTCAGGCTGATATGTTTGGAGGTGTCAACATTACAAAACTACCTTTTCAGCTGCAACCATATTAATTTGTTTTCACCTGCAGCACTCTCCTCTTCCATCAATCTGGCATTAGAGTAGTGTGTGTGTGTGTGTGTGTGTGTGTGTGTTAGTGTTGGTGCTCTGTGTTTATTTAACAGTTGGTGTGAGTCTTATTGTCCCTCTCATACCCAGTTATAAATATGGCCGGCAGGCAGGCGGGCCCCCTGGCAGGGGGTGGTGACTAGCAGCAACAGGGTCAAGGACAAAGGAGACCCAAGCCGCTAGATGCAGAAAATTCAATTAGGTAACCCACCTGGAATGTAGCTGTTGAGTGAAATGTGTGCGAGTGTGTGTGCGCGTGTGTGTCCGTGCACACGTGTGTATTTGGTTGTGTGCATTTATATGCCTGCGTACGTTTTTCAGTCGTTGCAGATGAATTGTGGTGGTTGTGGGTTTAGTGAGTAGGTGGATGATGGCAGAGCAAACACTACCCTGACCCTTCCTCTAAGCACTCGCCTATTTGTCTTCACTTATGTGTCTTAGCTCTTATTTGATTCACTTATGTGTCTTAGCTCTTGTTCATTTGATTTACTTATTTGTCTCATTTGTTTAAATAAAAAGTAGGTAGCTAACCTTTTGCTCTTTTACCGTAGCACTAGTTCTGCTCTTAGTTGCTTGTTTAGGAAGGAAATGCACTTACAATTTCTGGTGACAAGTAGTTCTCTTGCCTACCTATGTTGAATGCACTTATTGTAAGTCGCTTTGGATAAAAGCGTCTGCTAAATGACTGTAATGTAATGTAATGTAATGTAATGATATGCTTTTAGCAGGCAGGTGGGCACCTCTTAGGTAAGGTTAGCTACTAATTCCAGAAAAGAAGCAGAGTGAACTGTGGTAATGTGAGGCTAGGACCACGAACCCATGCCAAGATCTGAGTGTGGTACAGCATGCGAAGATCAGAGAGAGATATTTCAAAGATAAATCTCCAAAGACTCCAGCTTGACGAACATGAACATTTCACAACCTTTATCCTCCACGAGCATATAAACATTTTGTGCAAGAACTGACAGTGCACAGCAAAAGTATTAGGTTATATACAAGCATTTGGTATTGTTTTTAGAATACAGGGAATGTGGATGTTGTACAAAATTTCTTCCTGCGTTTGATGTATTTTATATGTTACAGTAAATGTGGGAAAATGTACACATTTACCAATAAAAGTAGGAAGGAAGATTAATGTGGAGTGGAAAACGCTAGTCACAGTAGCGCGTGTAGCCTATGTATTCAACGAACATGTAGTCTGGCCAATAAATTGATGCTTGATTGATTTTATATTTTAGTCCAATAATGGATGCACTAGCCTACACAAATCATTTCCATCCATGTGTAAAAAGATGTGGATGCCAGGACATGCTTGCCTCTCAAATCAATTATTTTATTTTAAAGAATCTAGTGTAACATAAATCCATGAGGCCAATAATAATGCCTCAGTTATATACATATGTCCCCTGTTTTGCCCTGAAATTATAGTGCTCCCCTTGGGCCAATCGGTGTAAAATGCTGCAACGCAGTGGTGAGATGCATCCTTCTGCAAAATGGTGTCAAAACTCAATCAGTGGTCTGAGGTTTGCATTGAGACCCATCCATACTCCTGGCCCCCAATTTCATCATGGGGGCGACAACAAAGTGAAAAAAGATAAATGCCTAATGATTGGCTGAGAGCTTGAGCTCAACACTTGAGCCCAGCACACACACACACACACACACACACACACACACACACACACACACACGTTCCTTCTATTTCCCACCTGCCCTAAAGCATTCATTACAGAATTCATATCATTGGACAACAGCTGTTCGGGCCCTGGGGCGACTGTGTGTCATCAACTTTTCTAAATCATACAGTAGCAGTAGTAACTGTTTTTTGACTTCACTCTCTGGCCCACATTGAATCATGTGGCTCGTCGGTGGTAATACATGAATAGTGTATTAATCAAATTCACAGAACCAATGTCAAGGCCCGTTTCACACAATGATTTATCTCTCACCTCTGCCGCAGAAACTGATGCCAAACAAATCCAATAACCACTCTTCTGTGTTCCTGCTCCCTCAGATGGCCTGCACACTGCACTGTAGTTAAATTGAGTCAATATGACCCTCCATGTACAGTGAAATTGAACAAAGCTTATTGTCAGTGTATGAGCCGTCTGTCCTCTCCAGCTGTGTGATGTGGATTATTGGATTATTATTTGCATCATGTCTGGGTTCTGGCCTCGGTCAGCTCGCCTGGGCTACGCAGGGCTTCAAAGGGTCCAACGCCACTCGTCCCTACTAAGATTTAAGGCTCCATATTGTTGAAATCCTGACATGACTAACATTTCATTGAAGTCATTAGCAGTGATTAGTCACAGCAGATATGATATGATGAGAAAGAAAAATCCAAAAAAAGATCATCATTTGTGGGAAGGTAGAACCCTCCACTGCCAGGCCATGCCACCAAGTCCTCTCCTGTACTGTAAACACAAATACACTATAAAATGAACTCCAGGAGTTACAGTTAGCCAAGCTACTCAGGCTGCTGAGGCTGAAGCTTAAATAGGCTCTCAATGATATCATCTGGCTTCGGTCCCTGAGGTTAGATGACTTATATCCATCTCTTCTCCTAAATAATACTCCCTGGATTATAATACTCTTATTGATTCCCCCTGCACAGCAATTTGCCCAATTTATTTATCTTAAAAGTGACAAAGGAGGAAAAATATTTGGTGTCACTCAACTTTATAGTGTATGAAAGTGAGGATCCATTTGAAATATGTAAGGCTTTGTGATCTACTGATGCATGACAGTAGAGGCAACTTACTCTCAATCCCAATGTATTGTGTTTCCAAAGGTTCATTCAGTGGATGAAACACTGTCTGATGATACAGTGTAATGACTGTATCATCATGGATAATATCCAGTTTCTGATAGTAAATTGCGCTTGGATGTTATTTCTCCCATAACACCATTAAAGCTGTTTAGTTTTAGGGTTGTCGGCGATCCTACTGTCTCTACAGTATTGATCAGACTTACATCACTAGACTGGCTTTATTAGATAGCTTTGATTTTTCTATTTCAGACATCATGTTGATATTGCCAAATCAATGAACATGAATATGACGATCCTGGAAACGTGGGTACAAGAAGACAGTAAAGAATAAAAGGAAGAGATTGGTGTCTTTGTGTGTGTGTGTGTGTGTGTGTGTGTGTGTGTGTGTGTCTGTGAGAGAGAGAGTCTGACTGTGTGTGTGTGTGTGTGGCCAATCACATCTGTATCCCTTGGTGTGCATGAGCAGAAATGCTAAATGATGAGTTCTGGGTGACCTGGGGATGTCTCAGAGTATTTTGTCAATCCCAAAAAAAACCCGAAACAAACAATTTCTTTTATTTTTTTCATGAATCTCCCTGGATCTCACCACAGGGCTGTGGTACACATCACACACACCAGCATTTCAGATAAATGGCCCACTGTGAATTTTTATTAGGGGACATTAAAAAGCCAGAATCGCAGTACATCGTGGAAGCCAGAGCAACCATGGAAACTCTCAACGAAGTGTTTAAACACATGTTCTGGGCTGAGACGGGCAGAACCGACTGCGTGGGGTATAATCACAAACAGTCGAGTCTTAAAAGAGCCCTAATCCTGAAAGGATTACAGGGAAATAATCAGTTTATGTGTGCCAGCACCAAATGCATGCAGAAAGAAATAAAGTCACATAATGTGTTTTTTTTTCCTCCTTTATTTGGGGCCTAACAGCCTATAAGCATTTTAATCTCTTCCTCCAGATAATGGTGTTTTCAGTTCATTTATTTCTATCGTGGCCACTTAGAGCAGTGTAACCCTTTAGTCTTGGAATAATGCCCATTAAGTATGCTACATTTCCAACGAAACAAGCGGAGAGAGTGCCTGTCCTGGCTTCACTGATGTAGATTGATGGCCCAACTAAACTAAACAGACCTGATACACGCCGAGGCAGAGGGGAATACAGTGGGGAAGTCTTTTGAGAATAGTGAAGATCAAATACTCTGGACCAAAATACCAAATACCAGTATTCAGTGTCTGGTGGATTACTGGCAGGAGTCAGTAAAATGCGACATCCTTACACAGCCAAGACGTCTTTGTACAGCATGTTAATGTGATAAGCCTTCAGATATAATGAAAAGAATGCTACTCTTTCTCTCAGTTTTCATCTCCTCTCAGGTTTCATGCTCCAATTCACGGGGATATATATAATAATAATAATATATGTAAGTTTGGGAAGATGTGATGTCACTGGCTATGTTTACATGCACAGAGTAACCCAGCTGTTGGCCATACTCCAGTTAAGGTTTCATTCGGGTTAAGCTGTTTACATGCACCTATTATGTCCGGCAATTGCATATCCACGTCACCGTGAGTAAATATGAGAACGTTCCACGAGCCTCGCCATCCCTCTTTGACTGAGTAATAGTGGGTTATTTCTAACTGATGGGAAATAAAAAATGATCCTGAAGGTAATCTGTGCGATCTTACTGCCAGCCGCCACGGTTTTTGTTGACATCAAAATGCACCCGTAACCCATGTGCGAGTCTGTGAGTTTGTGCCGACTGCGAAAAAAACCAAAAGTGAAATGAGATGCTTGCATGCAACAGCAACCCGTTTAATATGGGAGTAAGCCAGGCGTCTTAACCGGCTTTCTCATAATCACAGTACAAGTTTAAGCAGGTTATCCTAATTGAGTCGTGATATTTAAACGTGTCAACCCAAAACCATGTCACTTGAGTAATTGAGTTAATAACAGGATTTTGTCTGCATGTAAAAATAGCCACTGATAGGCTGGGGAAAGTACCTGTTGATCCCTTAGCAGCAGACCTCGTGAATAAGGTCATCCACCCAAACAGCGAATCCAGAACACACTCATAAAAGTCCAGATCCAACATTCCAGCCTAAGCTGTTTGAGGTTCATTTGAACCTAAAACTACAAAAAAAACAAAGAGAAGTAAAACACCCCAAAACCAGCCTTTCTTGGCAAGCAGCTCTTCTCAGTGAGGAAACAAGCAAGGTTCAAAAGGGATTGTAGAAACTCGTACACACACACACGCACACACACACACACACTGTTTTTCCCACAGCAGAGAGCCACTGACACTTCATCATCTTAGATTAGCAGGGTGGTCAAACATGGTGGAAACTTTCTCTGCAGTATGTCTGCCTTGAAACCAGCGTATGCGTGGTGGTGTGTGTGTGTGTGGTGTGTGTGTTCTAGCTAGCCCCAATCTTCTATGTCATTCAGTAGGAAAGTGATGTGTCTATATGTGGATAATAAGCTCCTTTGGGGGAGAACTCTCTCCCACTGTAGACCACAAACTAGTCTTTTACTCCTGATGATACAGTTCATCCAGGGAACATTTTTCCTTCTTCTGATTCTCCCCCCTCATCTCAATTATATTCTTTTCGTATTGTTTTGTGACTATATTTGTTCCCGTTGTTGCCATGGCAGTAATGTGGGTCCTATTAGAGGATTTCTGCCCAAACGATAGAATCTACTTCCCATGTCATTGTGAAAGCTTTCAGAGCTTGTATCATGCTTTAATCCAGGCATTACATAGCCCCTCCCATCTGAAAACCTAGGCCAGGCTATAAAAGCATACGCAGGCTTTAAAAACGTCTTTGATTTGCCTCTAATTCTTCCTTGCTTGAACCTCTTCAGATGCTTTCAGGTTTGCTGCCTTTCGGTTTGCTAAGTGCCACTAATTGAGGTGTATGTTTCTTTTTCATGAGGGGGACTACTCTAGACCCGATGCGACACACACACACACACACACACACACACACAAAACACTCACTCTCCCTTTCTCTCTTTTAGA